>JASCZI010241996.1:15260-40034 GCA_036250425.1 Stylosanthes scabra | reverse complement strand
CTTACTTGCAGAAAATTATTTGTTGATGTTGGATTATGAAGTTGTGTTTATGAATATCTCCTATCCCTTAATCTTGTTTGGTTTTATTGAATCTTTCCTATTCTTGTTTTCATTTTCTAAGTTCTTGTTTGTGATATTTGCTTAATCATAGTTGTATGCTATTCTTAGATGCATTCTTGCATTCTTTTGCATGATAATTGTGATTCTTTGTTTGTTTCTTGAATTTTTTAAGTGTTGCATTATTATTATTTGATCTACTTAGAGGAATACTTGTTAGAAATAGTGGTTATTGCCCTTCTCCTCATTGGGAATGATATCCCACTCTCTGGTGGATAGTACTTGATCCGATACACTTGTCGGATTGTCGCGAATTTGTAAGGATTTGCGCGCATCATACACATATCTTGATTTAAACCTATGATAATCAACAAGATTCTTGGAAAGAATTAAATGTCACATATTTAATCTCATGCAAAACCTTATTGAATTATTAAAGATTCTAATACACATTAAATCACATGCTCATCTCTAAGTTAGTAAAGAAAATATGGAATGATTCTTTATTATGTTTGAATGCCTATTTTCTCAAACTTAACAATTCAAAACATGGATGATCTAATTACTTCTCAGTACATCAAATCTTTAAAGATCAATAAAAGAATCAAACAAGAAACAAATCAATCATTTATGTGATAGAAATATAGATACATATATGGCACAATCATTCAAATCATTATCTCTAATTCAATGAACAAAGGTGAAAGACAATTCTTGAACTAATTTGTGATAACAAAGATTAATGTAAAATCAAATTCTATGTCACCTTATTCAACTAAAATTCAATATTTGACATTTCACAAATCATACATAACATGTTTAATCTCAAGAACTAGTATAGAAATTAAACAAAAGTAAGAATCAAATATACCTCTCGATTGAACTTGATTCTTTAATCATTGATGAACAAGAAGAATCCTTTGAATTTAATATAAACTTGCAGATGTAGAAGAGATTGTTGAATTAATCCATTAGCTTGGTAAGAACAGAGCTCCTCCTCCTCAATCTCTATGATGTTTAGCTATTCATGATTTTGAGTAACTCAAAGAAAGCTATGAATATGAATCTTGGATTCTTGAGCATTCAAAGAACTCAAGAACTTAAGAGAAAGGGAGAGAATTTTGCTAACTAAAAAGATTGAAAAGAAAATCTCCTATATTTATTAATTTCAAATGATACAAAAAAAAATTATTCTTGAAATCCATCTCTAATTCTAATCTATCATCTAATGTAATTTCAATGATGTATCTTCTATATGAAAATAGTGTATGTTTGATCATTGAAAGTTCACCTATTTATAGTTTTACAAAACCTAAATGAATTGCAAATTTCACCAAAATGAAACTCTCCTGCATTTGGACTAAGACTCTAAGCTTGGACGCCTAGACTTTTGAGAGCACGCCTAGACTTTGGTGCACACGCCTAGATTTTGGCTTCTAGGGGTGTGTTTTGGCGCCTAGACTTTCCCATATGATGCTTGATTCATGCCTAGACTTTTTGCTTCACACGTAGGCGTGACTGCTCATGCTAAAATTCCCTTTGTTTTCTTTGTTTTCTCTGTTTTCTTCCTCTTTAAGCTTCTTTATTCACTTTTCCTGTAAATAATTAACAAAATACTCAAAGTCTCTAGTTGATTTAAGTTTTTACTAATTATAATGAATATTAAGCTAATTATGTAATAAATTGTGCATAAATTAGTAGAAGAAATCCTTAATGATGCTTCTACATCAGAACAATATGTTAACATTTTCCTGCTATGTAAAAGACACTCCCTGGCTATCCTAAGCCCTAAATCGACCAACTTTCTTCTGATGAACTCAACCATTCCTTGTTTAGAGTACTTATTTCGCAAATCGAATGGATTTGAGATACATGTGCCCAAAAAAGATTAAAACGCAGACCAGGCATAAACAGGGGAATAAACAATGCAAATGTCGGGGAAAATAATCTGGACACATTCTTCGGCGTCCGTAGTCTCAGTCATAAACGATACTTATGTTGGGGAAAAATTAAATGAAAAATTTTTTCAGCTTACATTGTTTCAGTCATAACCAATACATATGATAGGGAAACAAAGGGAAAAACTATCCGGCAAAAACGCTCAATCATCCAGTGACATGAATGCTTCTAAGCCAACTCCACCCACGACAGACGTTCCACTAGCGATGACAAAATCGTCGGCATCTGCCTCAACATTGTTCCCGCCACAATCGCTACTATGAAAATGGAAGCTGCTCTGGCTCTCAGACCCGGCCATGGAGGTCATCTCCACAGTGGGATCCAATTCCCCAGTAAGTACGAGCTCGACCTAGGATCATTGAAAAATGGACATGAAATACATGATCCAGAAGGATTGACATGGAACAGTAAAACTAAGATAGACAGAAATCAAACTAAGGAATCAAATTTACAAACGCCCGACTCACCATATCGCTGGTTTGTGAAAACAAATCATCTCAAACGTTTCTGAAGACTCGAAATGATTACGCATTGGACAGGTGGTCCAGTTGTGTCCTACCCCTCGGCATACACGACACCGCTGATTAACTTTTTTGCACCCATTCGGACCACATCCTTTTGTCCTGCACTTGGTAAGGTTAAGTGTGTTGCAACCATCGGTGGACAGAGTATTCCCTCACATATTAACATCGGCTAAATCCTCCTTCTCGAAGTGATCAAGAATTTGCATTGCCATCTGTCGTGCAAAGTGGAAACGATCAGTGCTATGGCAAGCAACTTTGCAAACTTTACTGTACCAATCCATTAAGCACTAATGCTGCGTTAGTTGCAAAGAATCCCACATAAGTCCCGTTGCCTCCATCAACCCGGACTTTGCATCTTTTATCCACCTAGGCAATATCAGTGGCTTCGGGAGCTCACATATGTCGTTAAGCACAAGCACGGCAACGATATGTTCACATGGAACCCCAAAGCACTCCATTCTCATACACGAACATCTAAATTGATCCATCTCGTACGACACCACCACACGCCATTCTCTCTCTAGAACATCGTACCTGGCAACACTATGGATGAGATAGGACCCGTTATCTCTTTGTTCGATCACTCTCATTATGCAAGCCCTATCTAGGATGGGAACAAACAGATCATATATGGCACGTGTATAGATCTCAGCAGCTGATATCTCCAGCTGTTTCAGGTTGATAGTGAAAACCAGACTCCCGTTTGCACACACAAAGTCAGCCCCAACTTCCTTGGCGCGAATAAACGTTAGGCAACAATCATAATGGCGCAGAAACTCGGTGTGATTGTAATGAGATTTGATGTACCGAGATATTAAAGTATGAAGACCTTCACACCTCGATGTCATGCGAAATCCTGCAAAAAACTTCCCTCTGATGTGTGCAGTTGCCAAACTATGCCTTCTTTCATACATATCCATAACCCATCGCTTTTCTGAGACACCGAATTCCTCGACCATCCGAAACCACTTCCTGCGGAGGGTGCCCACTTCGTAGTCGCCAAGCATGCAATCTCTAAACTTCCTTGTGAATTGCAGCTTCCCAATGTTACTTGTCGCGTTTCCTAGCAAATGCCATGCACATAGTCGATGGTGCGCGTCTAGAAATACTATTTCAATAGTAGACTTCATTTTCTTGTCACCATCTGTTATGATGGACATAGGATCTTTATGCTTCATTGCAATTTGTAGCTGTTGAAGCAGCCAGACGTATGTCTCCTCTATCTCGTCAGCTACGAGCCCAGCGCCAAAAACAACCGTTTGGTTGTGGTGATTTACCCCAGAAAAAATGACCAACGGTGACAAATACACATTCTTCTTGTAGGTTGTATCAAATGCTGTGACATCTCCGAATATTTCATAATCAATTTGGCTTATGCCATCACACCAAAATAGGTGTTGCAACACCGTATTCTCATCAATGACTTCCTTGAAGTAAAATGCCGGATCGATTTCCTTGCACTCCCGGAGATACCTCAGACAAGCGTCCGCATCAAGGCCACCTTTCTTTCTTTGTCTGGCCATCGCATTGTGCATGTCGCGTGTTGTGTAACCAACATTCTCATATCCTCCTGCTAAGCTCGCAAGGAAATCGTGGATGCGGTAACTAGAATGCCTCCCTTGCGCATGTCGTTCATCTGATCTATGCCCGCTTCACTCATTCTCCTGTGATGCGGGAGCATTGCGGAAAATCGCAAATCCATAACAGGGTGGTTATCCTCGTCGGAAAAAAATGCAACATAATACATGTCTGATTGTCCATCTAAGCGAACCTGCATCGTAGCGCGGCATCCGCAACGTGTCTCAGCCTTGGGCTTTTTCTACCGATTGGGAATTGAATAGTACTTATGTATTCGGTATCCTTCCCGGTGACACACAAAATCCTGCTTCACTATCACGTTATCACTCCTTAGTGCCCTAGATCTTCTGCCGCCAAATCCGTGGTGCTTAGCATAAGACTGGTAGAACTCGAAGGCCAAATCAATGTCTGCGAAATGATATCGGCAGACTTTCTCCATGCTCAAATTGACAAATTCAATCAACCCAATGGCATCAGTATTATCAATCGCGTAAAACTCATCTTCCACATAATCGCAGTGTATTCCACCAGGCTGCTGCGGCAGCTCATCATCCTCATCATATAGCTGATTCGTTTCATCTATGGCGTCTTTGGGGTTGTAATCGGAATCCCCGCCTACGTAATCCCTATTTCCAAATCCATCTGTGTCACCAAAATCCCCATCGAAAATGTAATCGTCGATTACCACTGCTCAGGAACACGATGCCATCATCCTGAATAACCACACAGTGGAATAAGTGTATTTAGCAACACAAAATGCCTCTAATCATCAAATTCGTTGGCACATAAATTGAATATCATCCATTCGAATGAGAAAAAACGTAACAAACATAAAATTCATGATAAAATGGGGCAACTGTTAACGGCCAGCGACGAAAATTGAATTCAGTTAATCGCACTCAAATAGAGCCTACATAGAGGGAGGGGATATCGAAGCAAACCTTTTTTGGGGGTGATTCGTCTACATAGGGTATTTGTCGCCGAAGACAGAGAACTTAAATGAGGGCTTATATGATAATTAATCTTTGCGTGGGCAACAATGGAGGTCGCGAAGAAGTCGTGCGGCACTATAAGGTTCCAGGTTGCAGAATGTTGTCGTTTATTGCCAACAATTTAAGTTTATTAGCTTCGACGCTCATTAACTCTGTCAAAGTCCCAAGATGTAAGAAAACTGTGTGATGGTTGACACCAGTTTGGATTGGTTTTGCCTGGTATGGGACAGGTCCGATCAAACCAGATTCTTTTCTTGGGGACGAATTCGGTAGTAATATCGGGTTTGTGTTGTTCCCTTGAAATGAACAGGTTTAACTGAATCAGATATGTTTTTACACTGAGTTCGAGTTAGTTAGATCGGTTGGTTCAGCTAAGTCATGAGTGGTCCGGCGAGGCCGGCCACCAATTGAGAATTTTCGGCTAACGATTTATGGAAACCGGACGTTGAAAGAGACGTTGGAATGAATGATGAGAAATATAAGGATGTTATGGAATTGCTTGTATTGTTGAACATTTGAGGTCGCTCCCCTTATGTGGAAGGAACACTGTTTCTACTGTAGGCGATGGAAATCTCATATAACTTAAACCCGGATTCAAGGGGTAGTTCTGCCCGCTTTTCTCTGTGTTGGTGGCAAGATGACATATTTACGCAAATCGCCCATGATCAATATGAAGCCATATTCATACTTGTTCCAAGTAATGTCGGGTTGCGGGTAGTTAACCGACGCGTGAGCTCATGGCCTGCATAGGGATAGACATGCATCATACATTGTTTGTGCATTTGTTTTGGATTTTGCTTGAGGTATCCTTAGTTAGGTTTATGTAGTTGCCTTGTAGGATTTTCCTTTTCTTGTCTTTGTGTTGTTATTATTAGGACTTTCCTGTTTGTGTTTTGTTTGTCTATCTGTTTATGTATTGAACTTTGGAATTGTCTGACTGTTCTTACTTGCCTGGATTGTGTTCTTACGAGTGTTTCCTTAACTGCTTTCTTCGATTTTCAAGTTGAATTGTGATTAGGGTCTTGTGGTGGATTTGTATTCTTTATGTTAGAAAAGAGATTTTCTAAATTATAATTTCTATCTCGAAAAGGGTTCAACAAAAAGGTTTCTCAAATGCCCTTAAATGATTTATTCGAATGTTTTTAAAGAACGATTCATGAGATTAGCATTAATCACTTGACGATGAAAAACATTTTCAACCTATATCATTTTAGAACAATTTTGAAAACTCTCTACTGAGAACTCGAAAGGATGATGTTCTCACCCCTACTTCCCAAACCTTTCAGGAATTGATTGCAGGTTTTGGAAGATTTCTAAGAGGTGTGGATTCCGCTATAGCTTATGACCTTTTTGAAGTTGTATTTAGTTATATTGTTCTCGCTAATTATATTGGAACTTATTCCTGAAGAGAGATAGGAGTTTATGTTACCTTTGTGCTATTTGGTATCTGTATATGTATATGTATCTATATATTGGTTGTACAAAAAAAATACTTGTAAATTCCAGCTTATAAAGTCAATGGCTCCTATGTTAGTAAGTAGTTATATAGGTTTGTAATCGTGGCAACTCAATTTTTAGCATGATCATCACATGCGAAAGTCGAGGTGTTACAGCTATCATATATGGACACAAGACATAATGACATTGGCTCTGAGTGCCTCTTAATATGTAGGGGATTGGGCCTATACATTTACCTTGGGTGGTGGGCTATGATGCTTAGGTGAAAAGTTTTTTTTTAATATTTTCACAAGTATAAAGTTTAAATGTATGGTAACCAACTTGGGTTGGTCTAGTGGTTAGCTCATTCGTCCACTTAAGTAAGTGTCGAGGGTTCGAATCCCGCCTTGTGCATCCAACAACTCATTGGCCAGTGGCAAACCCTTAAATGGAGCTCAGATTCGCGGATGATTAGTTTTCAGCCTGATGGGCTGGGGGATGCTTGGGAAACCAAAAAAAAAGTTTAAATGTATGATAATGGAAAACCAACACCGTTAGTCCAAGAAAATAAAAAACAAAGAAAACCGATACAAAAAAAATGATAATAGAAAAGGTAAATCATGTAAAATTAAACTTGTTATATTTGAAAATAAAACAATCCAATAGCATAATCAATAAAAGAAAGTGGGGACTATAAATCAAAAAATGTAATTAACTGTTTGTCAAAAAATAAATGAAAATTGGGTTAAAATCTTGAAAAATAAGTATGAGTAAATAATGGTATAATTACTCCGTTTGTCCTTAATGTGTTTATGATTTTAAATTTTCTGATGTTTAATTTAAATTTACAAAGTTAAAATATTTACAAAATTTATTATGCTAAATGAATTGAAATGTACTGGTTAAAAGTTTTTAATTAAAATTTTGTAATGATGAAAAATGAGATATTATTATTAAAGGTGAGCCAAAATGAAATTTATGTAACTTTTTGAAGAGGTGAAAATTTTATATTTAATTTTAAAAGGATAAAGTTATTCATATTAAAGATTATTCAATAAAAATGCAAGTTTAGCATTATTGTTGTTTTAATCGATATGAAATAACAAATTTCAGTTAACAGTATATGACTGTGTGGGGTGAAGCTCGCCAGCAAAATTAATTTAAAGACAAATAAATTTCCAAAAAGATAAAGAAATGGGAAACAAAATAAAGGTTCAGAGGTGTATCGTTTTGGGTTTCCAAAAAGATAAACAAAGAAAAGAAAATAAGGGAAAGAAAATGGAAAAAAATTTAAATAAATAAAAAAAAACATATTTATTAAAATTCATCGTTTTAAAAATATTTACCAAAATCCATCATGTTACCAGTACCGACCTAAAATGATAATAGACACAAACAATATCGGCCCCTAAGACAGTATTAGACCAATAAATGTTGAATAAATATTGAACCAATACCAACGTTAGGTCGGTACTGGGCGCATATATATCACACCACCACCAAGTCAATATGTTTGGTAAATTGGAGCCATGTAATAAATATTGTTTATTTCTTTTGTTGGTAACATGTGAGGGCATGTTTTTGATCAATGAGACCGATGCTTTACCCAAGACACCCCTAACCATTGGATTAGGTGCTTTGGATTTTGGATTGAATGGGTTTAAATTAAAGTGAAAAAAGTGCATCTTTTAAACACGGAAATGACGGTAACCGAAGAAAAGGTAAAGCCTTGTCAGCCACACGCGTTGTCTTCGCAAGGGCACATTTCACGATTTCCTTTTGCGTTGTCTTTGGTAACCATGCCATCCACTATTTCCTTTTGCTTTCGTTTCTAATTCTTTAAGTGTTACAATTTAAAAAAAAATAATTCAATTCTCTGTATTTATTATTTAAATTGTTCAATCATGTGACTTGTTATTTTCTTTTTTTAGTTAAAATTTGAAATGCCATAATCAGGATACATGTGGAATAAATAAAAATAAAGAGAAAGAATGAGAAGAGATGTAGAAATGCCAGTACCGGCCCATGATGGGGCGGTATTTGTGTTAGCTCAGTACCGATCTAAGGCTAGTATTGCTTCAATTTTTATTCAGTATTTATTGGCCCAATACCGCCTTAGGACGGTATTGTTTTGGCCCAGTACCGCCTACTGATAAACCCTATTTCGATAGTTTATTTCATATCATAAATTGACTAATTATCAATCTTTCACCACTTAAATACATAAGAAATAAGCATGATTGCATTTAATCACTCTTTGGGGTTGTAAATTCCATTGTGTTTCAAACTTTTCCCGTTTCGCACGATGCCTTAATGTGTGCGTTCAAGTGTTTCAGGCTTTAACAGGCAAAGTTCGGAGCAGAAGTGGCTAAAGAGAGCGCAAGGAATTATTCAATATTACTGCCATTATTCTGCCCATTTTTCACTATGTCTTACTGTTATGCTGCCCGTTTAAATTTCGCAATTATGATCTCCGCACGTAGCGAGTAGTGACCATAGTGACTCGGCTATGGGGTGAAATATGCGAATGATCTTAGCTGCTGATCCCTAAGGGCAACGGATGGGAGGAACGGAGTTAATTTCGATGTCATTAATGCTACACCCCTACCAGCAGTGTGGGGACCTTAAATGAGACAGACTCAATTCGGTGCAAAGTGCACTACTGGTGAGTTCTTCCTGGTAACGCGGGATTTACTCGAGTTCTGTTGAGACCTAGGTCCCCTGCTGTTGTGTATGCCTATGACATTCGGATAGGGGTTAACTCCGTCACCCTGTGGTGGTTAGTTTCCTCATAGGGACGTACAGTATTTTAACCCATAGTCGGGCACTCTTTAATCCATTACTGTTTTAATATGTTTTCTTGCGCTCTGTTCTCAACAACAACTGCAACCAACCCCGATACTTTCTCAACCCAAGACAAACCTCTATTTCTGCTTCCTAGGGAGAACGACCCGAGTCCAGTACTCGGTATTTTCAAACTTGGTTGCATCTCTGTGACACTTTTAAATTTGGGACCGCAACCCTGACAAGGCTACGTGCATCAAATTTTTGGCGTCGTTGCCGGGGAAGCAGAAATGTGTGTCTATTTTTGGTTGATTGTGAATATGTGAATACTGTAAATATGATAGTCTTTTAAATTTTCTTTGGTAGTGTAGTTTTTTTTTTATTTCTTTATGAATTGTTATTTGAATGTTATGATCACATTTTGACCCTGGCTTGTTGTTGTTCGATCCTGAAATTAAACGAACTTTACGCCGAGCATGGCAAGCCAGACGCCGAGCTGAGCTTGCGAGGCTGGCATCAGATAACAATCCTTTTGACTAGTCTAATTCTGATTCTGACTCTGATACTCAAACTACTTCTTCTAAAACAGGTACCTTCACCATGGGTGAAAGATTTACTCTCAAGCAAATCAGCGGGGCAAGCACTGCGTTTGATAACCAACCCAATCGATTTCCCGAACTCAATGCAAACTTCGAACTCAAATCTGGTCTGATAAATCTTCTCCCTAAGTTCTATGGTAGGCCGGGTGAAGACCTGATTAAGCATATCAAGGATTTTGAAGTCATCTGCGCTACCACTAGAAGGACCATTGGTGACGAAGATGCTGTTAAAGCATTCACTTTACCGTACTCTTTGGATGATAGAGCGAAGGACTGGTACCAGACTTTGCCTGCCGAAGTAACCTCTGATTGGGCATCATTTAAAAAGAGATTCTTGGAGAAATACTTCCCGCCATCCAAGATGAATGCCATCCTCAAGGAAATCTCTGGAATTGCTCAGCTTCATGGGGAAACTCTGCACGAGTACTATGAGAGATTCAAGAAATTGCTCTCTTCGTGCCCCCATCACTCTATCTCAGATTTCCTACTTATCAACTATTTCTGTGAGGGACTGACACCCACTGATAAGGCAATGATTGACGCCTCAAGTGGAGGAGCTTTGATGAATAAGACGCCGGAAGAAGTGTGGGAACTGATTGAGACTGTGGCCGATGCTAACCAACATTTCAACCGAAGGGCCACCAGTAAGGGCGTATATGAGGTTGCACCTTCTTACTCAACTATTTTGGCTAAGTCATTGGTAGATATTGCTGCAATGCTCAAGGAAAATAAAGAAGGGCTGCAAGTGACTCCAACTCTCTTGAAGCGACAGCCCGACAACTCGTAGCAGCAACCGGTTAAACATTGTGGGATCTGCTCTTGCAACTCCCATCACACTGACGAGTGTCTGCAGCTTCAAGAGGATAATACAGTAGCGTCAACTCACAACTTCTATGATGTCATTACAATTTCGCCCTACAACAGGCAATATTTTACTCAAGGAGGGCGCGAAGGTCAACCTGCTCGTTGGATCCCACCTCAGCAGCCACAAGCTCAGCCTAGGCAGTCTTATACCTACAGTCAGCCCCAGAATAGCCAAAATCCCAGATATCAGCCTCCACATAATCATCAGCAGTACTCTCCATCCAACAATCCTCCATTCAACTATGATAAAGCCCTCCGTACTTTTCAAAGGGAAAACCAAGAAATAAGGGAGGCACAGAAAAGAATGGAGTCTCAGCTAACTCAACTGACAGAAATGCTACAGAGGATCACTAGCTAGCCAACCCAAATCCAATTACCTTCCCCTATTCCATTACCATCACAACCTCTACCAAACCCCAAAGGGGGCATAAATGTTTTCCACAGCAAAGAGGCAGAGGGGGAGAAAGATGAAGATGAAAATGAAGAGGGAAGTGTTAGTTGGTGGTACAATCTATTGGCACAATTAGTAGATTCCGATGATGAGGAAGATGAGGAAAGTGAAGACGAATCCGAAGAAGAGGATGAAGATAAAAGCATAGAAAAAGACAATGAGGATGAATCTACCGAAGAAGAAGATCAGACAGAAGAAGAAGAGAGCGAAGACGAAGAGGAAGTCTACAACAAAAGGACATCCTTCATAGCCACTCTCTTCAATAACAAGGAAATCAAAGAAGAGGTCCCTGTCAAATGTGAAGACCCTGGCCCTTGCCTAGTGACTTGCAAAATCAAAGGAGTGGAAGTACGAGAATGTCTATGTGATCCCGGAGCCTATAATAGTATTATGCCTTACGAGCTCTACAAGTTTTTGAAGTTAGGACCCCTCAAGAAAACAAAGGAGATATTCACTATGCGTCCAACTTAAGAACGTTAAACAAAAGTGCTAGGTGGGAGACAACCCACCGTAGTAACGCTTCTCTAACCCTACTCTTTGTCTGATTATTGCATACTTGCTTTATTAATTGCACCTTAATTGTTCAGCCATGATTAGACATGTCTAAGGTATATGATAATAAATTTTTTTTAAAATGAGGGTTGTGCGTACGCATCAACCAACCTCAATGCGCACGCACCACAAGACATGATGAGGTGAGTCGAAGAGACACACTTATGCATACGCACCCATGCTGTGCGTACGCACCCGTAAGCATACAGGGAAAAAAATGACGGAGTCCATAAAAGGACTCCCTTGCACTCACTTTCACAAATCATTCTTACATCTTTCCTTTTCCTCATTCATTTCCGAGTTTCAACATCACTAGTAAGATTCTCTCTTCCTTAAATGTCTTCTTTTTATGGTAACAATTTGTTCTTTATTATTTGTTTTCTTCTATTAGTTCTATTTAATGCTCTTAGTTAAAGTTTCATGCTTTTAGTTAATATGTAGTTAATACAATAATAGGTGGTTAATCTTAAAATAGATATAAATGGTTAGAACATAAGCATAGATGACCTTTTACCTGCTGATATGCTTATTTTTGTGTTTTCTATGTTTTGACTGGATGAAATGCTAGAAATGCCATATGCTTCCGGTTATATGTTAGAATACATACTTGATCAACATGTACTTTTTACATATAAAGAACACCTTTTTAGGTATCACTAGCATCTTTTATGGGTTTTTAATTATAACTTTAAGGCAACTATGCTAGTATGTAATTTGAACTAGGTAAATACTTCTTTTGTGCATAAATGGATACCTGGTTAAGATTGCATAATGATAGAAAACCTGTAAAAAAAAACTTTACTATCTCTGGTGTCTGGTGTTTACAATATTTACAGATGGCACGCACAAAGTCTAACCCTCTGGCCAAGGAAAAGAGAAAAGCACACAGACCACCCCTGCGAGCCTCACCAAGGCTAGCAGCTTTGCGATCTCGAGGAAAAGTGCAGCCCAAACATCAAGCACCAGATGTTCCAGCAGAAAACATACCTATGCCGACACTTCCGCCAAAGAAACGCTTAACTTATCGAATCGTGGGAGAAGGCTCCTCCAGGAAAGGCACGAAATTTCCATGCAGAAGATCCCAGCGAATCGCTGCACCAAGCCAAGAGCCAAGCGTCAGAAGAACATGAGGTCATTACACTTAGCAGTGACTCAGAACATGAAAAGGATGGGAACCTGGAGGTAGAAGCTGAAGGAGCATTGCCAGCTGCAGAGGAAGGAGCTGAAGAGACTCTTCCTAAGAACAATTTCTACGACGCACTCTGGGCAATGCTGGATGTTGAGTCGGAAAATGAAACTGAAGAAATTCCTGGTCAACGGGACCTCGACAGCATCCTTAACAATTGGGGAAAGATAGAGCCGAACATGGGCCCTGCTAGAAATGATCAAGGACCCCCACCAGCAGCAAACTAAGCATCATACTACTACCCACTTGCACAGAGGACCGTGCAATTTTCAAGTATGGGGAGGAAAGTATTTTGCGATGACGGTAACACAGAAATATAAAGGGTCAACATTTTCCAACCTTTTCGTGACCTTTACTATCTAACCATAGCTTATCACCTAAATGTTTTGTATATATTTGTTTAACTGCTTTATACTGTCGATACTTGTTTAACGTGACTCTGCTTCCTGACTATGATGTGAATATCTGCTAATATTAGGATTTCTTAAACTGTTGCTTTTTTTTTGGGACCCCACCCATCAAATTTTTTTAAAATTCTTTTTAAAATTGACATCACATTTTATAAAATCATCCAATCATAGACGAAGGGAAAGAACACACAAACCTAGAGAGCTTTTGAGCCAAATTGTGTGGTTCTCTAAACCACTTATTTTCTTTCAAGTTTCAGCTCACCTTACCAAAAATTTAACTTCCGAACCTTCACCTTAGCCCCGTTACAAGCCCCGAAAGTCCTTTTGATGATTACACAGGTATATGCAACAATATTGATTGGTGAGATGAAGGGCAAGTCAGGAAAAGTAGGAATTGGATGGGAACCGAGAGCCTTTCTGACCCGATACACTAGAGTGAATGAGCGTAAAGACGACCGGATGAGGTTCTTATTCCTCGACTCTATGACTTGTGATCTTTTATGCTGTGTAAGTTAATCATCTTTTTCAAGCTTAAACATTTTGTGGGGTTAGCATTTGCTGTAATGCTCTTCGCCTGTCTTTTTCGCACAATTTCTGATTTCCTTCTATTTTCCGTAGATTTATTCTCATCAGAGCCTTGGTGCAGTTTTCCTCTATATTTGATTTAATTAGGGCATGAAGACATGCCAAAGTTTAAGTGTAGGGAAGTTGATAAACCTCATTTCGATGGTTTATTTCATATCATAAATTGACTAATTATGAACCTTTCACTACTTAAATACATGAGAAACAAGCATGATTGCATTTAATCGTTCTTTAGGGTTGTAAATGTAATTATCTGCTTATTTTTTCAAATTCCATTGTGTTTCAAACTGTTTCCCATTCCGCACAATGCCATGATGTGTGCGTTCAAGTGTTTCAGGCTTTAACATGCAAAGTTCGGAGCGGAAGTGGCTAAAGAGAGTAAAAGGAATGAGAAGATCGCAAAAAAAAGCTTGAAGGCCAAATCCAGAGCCTATGCGTACGCACCAAAGGAGCCTATGCATACGCATTGCCATGCCTTGGGTGTCACGTCTTAGCTGAAACCGGACCATATGCGTACGCACCTAAAGGGCCTACGCGTACGCATCAGTGGCCAGATTTGTGCCTATAAATAGAAGAAGCCTTCACCATTTTTGGGGAGCCCTTTTCACCACCCTTTTAGTTTAGCTTAGGGTTCCATTAGTTTCTTTGTCCATTTTTCACTAGCCAAACAATTTACTGCTTTTATTTTCTGTTCTGCATACTGTTACTCTGCCAATTTTAATTTCGAATTATTCAATATTACTGTCGTTATTCTGCCCATTTTTCATTATGTCTTACTGTTATGCAGCCTGTTTAAATTCCGCAATTATGATCTCCGCACGTAGTGAGTAGTGACCATACTGACTCGGCTATAGGGTGAAATGTGCGAATGATCTTAGCTACTGATCCCTAAGGGCAACGGATGGGAGGAACGAACTCAATTCGGTGCAAAGTGCACTACTGGTGAGTTCTTCCTGGTGACGCGGGATTTACTCGAGTTCTGTTGAGATCTAGGCCCCTTGCTGTTGTGTATGCTTAGGACATTCGGATAGAGGTTAACTCCGCCACCATGTGGTGATTAGTTTCCTTTAGGTGACAGTCCATCCAATCTGGGATCGGCAGTCCTCATAGGGACGTACAATATTTCAACCCATAGCCGGGCACTCTTTAATTCATTACTGTTTTAATATGTTTTCTTGCACTCTGTTCTCAATAACAACTGCAACCAACCCCGATACTTTCTCAACCCAAGACAAACCTCTGTTTCTGCTTCCTAAGGAGAACGACCCAAGTCCAGTACTCGGTATTTTCAAACTTGGTTGCATCTCTGTGACACTTTTAAATTTGGAACCGCAGCCCTGACAAGGCTGCCGGTACTGGTAATGTTACGGATTTTGGTAAATATTTTTAAAACAATGAATTTTGGTAAATATGAAATTTTTTTATTTATTTAAAAAAATTCGAAAGAAAATAAAGCCCACCATGCATAACATGATCTTGCATTGTTAGCCCATTGCACCTAATGGTAAATATGAGATCATTGCATGTTCGAATTCTGCAAGATTATCAACAACATCCTAAATTTGAGTCAAATATTCAGTTGCTGTCATGCCTCCCTTCTTGATTTTCTTCAAATTTGTCTTCAATTGCTTGACTTGAATCTTTGAAGTTTGGGTTAAAATTTCTTGAATTTTCTGCCAAGCTTGATAAGAAAAAGTGCAGTCAAGAAGTTTGTTATTGAATGAGGCTTGCATGGAAGACATTAACCAAGTCATTAAGTAATGATCCTTGGCCTTCCATTCCTTATATGTGGCTGATTCTGTATCAGCAGCACGTTTAGCATCTGTAGAGAATTTGGGAGGAACTTTAGCTTGAAGAAGATGATCCTCAAGACTGTTGGCTCCATTGGCATACAATGTAATTTTCTGCCATGTTTTGAAAGACTTCTTGTCCAATTTGTCAAGAACTGGAATTGGAAGAAAATATGGTTTTGTGGAACTAGCAGTGGGCAATTGAATCAATTCTGCCATGGATCAACAAAAGCTCTAGATACCATGAAAAACTAATGAGAAAAGCATGAAAGCTTATAGAAGAGAATGAAAACTGAGAGATTTTATTGATCTTTGATCTTAGTGTATTACATGAATGGTCTATTCTCTCTTGGAAAGAGACATATCACTTGTATATATACAAGTGGAGTTAGTTTCACTATTCCTTACAGACATTTTACCTTTTTATCCCTTAACCTTTATGAAATGACCAAAATGCCCTTAGCTTTTCCTTAATCATCCACTTAGTGCACTAAGGGTCAATTGAACCGGAAAATTGAACCAGTTGAACCAAGAACTCACTAAACCATAACTTGGTTTAACCATTCTTTTATTTACTTAAAGTAAGGTTCAATAAACCAAGTTGAACCGACAATTTGATCGAACCGCAACTAAACCGATTTGTAAATCATTAGCAGCTCAGCGTTCGGTTTGATTATCAGAATGTTGCCTTAAACTTAAATGACCATAATACCCTTGAGAAAAGTATTTTGCACTTTGTTAATATGTCATAGTAGAGCCGCATTTGTTTGGGAAACATGTTGGTGGCATTTATCTAATGACATATTATATGATTATATGTTGTTTTTTTAATTTCAATTTAGTGAAAAAAATCATTGTTCTGTTATTTTTTATTTGTTTTACTTTTGGTGTTTTGTTATTAGTTTACTAATTATTTACCTTTTTTGTATTAGGGGTGTTCATGACCAATGAACAAGTGCAAATTGTTGCAATATGGAAGCTAGAGGAAGTTTAACAATCTAATGGTTGATTTGAAAGAGTTTCTTGACATGGTCTAACCTTTTGATAAAATGTCTCGAGCTATAAGGTATAACATTAACTTACTGTTAGTGACACATGAGCAAAAAGTTATGTTTGATCAAGTTATCAATTATGTTGATGCTGGCCAAGGTGGGTTCTACTTTCTACATGGATATGGAGGAACAAGTAAGACTTTCTTATGGAACACTCTTTCAGTTGCAATTCGATCCAGAGGAGATGTCGTATCCATTAACAAGTTACAAAGATAAACGTTATCCATGTATGGTTTATATCTGCACTTTCGAGAGTTAGCAGCCAGTCTCGATGTACATTATCCCTTATGTCAACCTTAGATGTTGTGTACATTATCCATTATACATTACTCTTCCTCTAGATCTGTCTTGCTAGAGTTTTAATAATAAAGATACGACATTATCTATTCAAGTTTGTGTAGATATAATGAAAATGCCAACCACATTGCTTGCTAGTACTGTACCATGCATATTGTGTAGTTTGTAGCATTGTCATGCTTTTGCGATGTGACTTATTGATATAATTATCATAATTATTAGGTAATGATTATAGAGATCAAACTGGTGTTATTTCATGTTCTATTTGGCCCTGCTTGGTTAAAGGGATTGACACAAACATCGAGAAATCGAGACTTAGTATCATATTTGGTGGTCAGAGATTAAAATTAAAATTTTAGTCTCCGTTTCCAAACTTTCAATCCCTTCATTACCTTTAGAAAGTAGGAAAACCGGATTGAAATGTTCAAACGAGAATTGAAATTTTAACTTTTTTTTCTATTAAAGAAAGAATGAACAAAAGTACACATAATTTTTCACACGGAGGACAAAAGTACACATTATTTATTTAATGATTCAAATGTACACACGAATAATATCTTATTCTTTGGAGGACAAAAATACACACAATTTATAGTGAGCTTAGCTTACAGAGGATAGATGTGTCAAACGAAATACATAACTTGTATGTACATTTAACTCACTAAATAAATTATGTGTACTTTTGTCCTCCGTGTGAAAAATTATGTGTATTTTGTCCATTCTTCCTCTATTAAATACCTTAACTCAATTTTTTTTCTACCGAATCAAAATTCTTTTTAACGACAAAATTGTCCCCTTAAATTGTACCACCTCGACCACTATTGCTTTCCTGTTATGACAATCACAACCAATAACATCATAAATTTTCAAATAAATATAGAAAATTAAAATTTTATGTTGTGATTCAACAAAATTAATGTCGTTGGATTTCAAAGAAGACATTTCTTGGAGGTATTATCAGCAATTATCATGTAAACGGAAGCAATGACGATAAAAGTAGTGATGTAATTTGATGGACGATTTTATCTTTAAAAAAATTTTGGGATCAGAAGGGCAATTTTAAATCAAAAGTAAACGTTATGTACGATTTTGAACACAAAAAAACTTAAAGTACGATTTCGATTTTCGGCCAAAATCATATAGACCAATAAATCAAATAATTGAATTTAGTATTCAAGTATATTTAAAAGAGTAAAAGCTCTTTCTCGCCTTTTTGTTTTATCAAAGATATATTAGGTAGCATTTGGTAAGGGGAACTGGGACTGAGATTACAGGACTAAGACTCATTATTGTATTTGTTGAACGAGAACTGGAACTAAAATTTCAATCTCAGTCCCCAAAATTTCAATATTTTCAGTACCTCCAATTAGGAGGGACTGGAAGACTGGAGACTGAGATTGAAACTTTAATAACATTCTTTTCCCAAATTACCATCATTTAACATTATTTTTTATCTTCTCTGCCACTCTTCTTCTTTTCCTTCTTCTTCTCCATCAGAAACCACCACCACTCTTCCTCTTCTTCTCCACAACCACCCCACTTCTTCTTCTTGCTCCTTGAAAGGCCAATCATTGGGAATCCAAGGATCCTTCTCGACCTTCTTCTTGTTGTTTAAGTCAAGCTTTAGCTTCCCTTGCCTTCTTGTGATGCTCCTTCACCTTCCTTACGATCTTGTACTTCTTTTTTAAAGGAATCCTCTTACCCAGTTGCTCTTGCTGTCTGCCACAACAAAAAAGCTATAAACTAAAACGAAAAGTAAAGAATAGTAGATTTTCGGAATCCATAGAAAAGCGTGGAGTTCATACTCTTGTTCTTCTTCATTATTGCGTTTTGTGTGTGACCTTTCAAAGGTGCGAAGCAACCAAATAAAAGGGTTTATCCATGAATGAAGGTTGGGCTTTATTCTTCAAAAAACAAGGGAGTTCTTTTTGGTGGATGGGGTTGGGATTTTTTGAGCAAGGATATTTTAGTCATTTTATACATTTCAATCTCTATATTTATTAATCCAGTACACCTTAAATAAAACACAATACACAAAGTTAATTTAATCTCAATCTCTCAATTCCAATATCTCAGTCTCTGTTTCTCAATCTCAGTTCCTCTCACCAAATGCACCTTTGGAGGAAAATCTCGAACTCAAAACTTCTATTAAAGAAAAAAAAAAAAAGACAAATGTCATTTGAGATACACCTCATTAGTCTTCTCTCATTAGTCTTCTCAGTTCTTGACTATTTATGAAAAAAATTATTTATGAGCATTCTTAATTATCAAATCAATTTTTAATAATTTCAATTATTAGGTGATTCAATCTTTATTATTTGTAGATTTCCTTGTTCAGTTCTTTCCACGTTAAATAAAATGTTTTTTATTAACATTTGAAGCACGAGCATTCCACTAATTCAATAAAATAGGAAGCATTTTAAATATAACCAGAAATCAGGTATTTTTATGTTTTTAGGCTTAATTTTAATTGATTTTAATTATAATACACGGTTGAAAAAAAATACATGAACTTTCGGTTTTACCTAAATGGCTTCCAATAAGATGAGTCGAGCCACCTGCGTGCGTCCAGTAGTGTAACCACTTTGAAGTTTGCAATCACCATAAATAAATATTAAAAAACTTCTGTACATTGGAATTTCCCATTTTATCCTCTAAAATATTGAAAAAAGCAGATAGACCCAAAAAAGAAAACCAGAAATTCCTATGGAGGAGGCGAAGGTGGTGACGCTGAAGCCAATCGAAGCAACTCCGTCGACCTTCAAAGACTACGGTCAAGTCATCGAGGCTTCTCCGGACGGCGACGAGTTCGGCCTCCATGATGCTCAATTGGACCTTTCCAAAGGAATTCCCAGGTTCCCTTTACCATCATCAGAATTTTACTCTCTAATCAAGCTTCAATTTTTATCACCTCACCAGTTTTCTAATTCCCTTTTGCTCCTTGTTTATTCTGGTTGCTTTCCTAACAACTACGAATCTTGGATTAACTTACTTGTATTTGATTAATCAATGATAGGTGTTTTGTACTAATCATTTGCTGTTTGGATGCCATTTTTGTGATAGGTGTTCCCAATTTTTGTTATAAAAATAGACACACATTTAACATCTATATTGGCAAGATGCGAATGCATAAGAATGCATTCTTACTTCTGATTCTGTGTTGCTATGTCCACTACTTTAGTTTAGTTTAGTTGATGTAGTGATTAGAGTCCTTAGCTATAACGGTGATAATAGATGCTAATAGTGAATAATTCTGTATGTATTGTTATTAATTGGTTAGATTTTTCCAATAAAGGCAATCCTTCATGGTCACAAGTTAATTTCAAATTTTCTATGGTCAGATTTGTTTCCAATATATTATGGTCAGTTTTGGTTCTTTATTCAGATTAGTTACCCTACCATCCAACCAACTTGGGTTCGCCGTGGTCAGCTTACTCGCATAAGCAAGTGTGAATGCATAAGCATGCATTCTTCCTTATGATTCTGTGTTGCTATGCATAGTGTTGTCCATTAGTTTAGTGTAATTTTAGTTGACAGTCATTAGATTCCTTAATTTTTGGTTGATATCGAGCTCCACTCTAAGCTCCAAATTCTTGAAATGACTTTGTAATGTTGTATATAACAGGTTCTACATCATGAATATCGAAAATCGTCCGCTGAAGTTTTCGAATATTACCCATCATGCAAGTGTGACGCAGTGCCTTGGTTCTATTGGTGGCCATGCTTGGTATCTTGGAGTTGCTCAGCCATCCATTGTTGAATCTAATGAAATTGAGGATAACGCCCGGAAGAAGATTGTGCAATCTCGCTGTGGCCACTCGTATGTGCCTCCTGCCATTGATGATGTCCAAGTCTTCAAGGTTTCAGGCTCCAAATTTCTTAAGCTTAATCGAGGTACATGGCACGCTGGCCCTATATTTAAAGAACATGCTATGGACTTCTACAATCTGGAATTGAGCAATACAAATGTAAGTTTTTGTTTCTCCACTAATTTTCTAGACTTGTGTTAACCTGTGTCTTTTTGGGAGAAAATGAAGCCAGATTTGATTGTTTTCTTGTGTCTTTTTGTTCATGCATAAGATAGTTTTTTATTGATTTGTTTCCTTATCATGTTGTAGTGGATGTTGCTTTGTGCAGATAGTTTTTTATAGTTTGACTTTGTTCTTTGTACAGGTGATTGATCATACCACACACAACTTCAAGAAAGATGATGGAGTGGTCTTCTTGATCGATGATTAATATTATAGCTTCCTCTTAAGCATTTCAAGTTTTCAACTGATTCTGTATCCTGTGCATAATGTAATAAGAGTATAATACCACATTACCACTCATATTGTACTACAATTTATGAAATTTTCAATATTGTGCTTCAATTGGTGTTTCCATTTTACCTGTACAAGATACTTTCCAATAGATTGTTGACTACTTACCCAAGTGTATATTCTTATATGCCATCAATAAACACTCAACTTGCCTATGGTGAAAAAAACCTCTAAATTCTGATAGGATTTGAAAATGGGTCCTAAATAATATTCATGAAGGTAAAATATATATTGTCTATAATATTCTTGAAAAGTTTTTAAAATGTTTCTAACGTTTAATTTGTTTCAATTTTATCATTAACATTCCGATAAGTTTCAATTCTACCTTTCCTGTTAACAATTAGTCAATTTATAGATATATATGCCTCATAAATTAGGCAATTCCCATTTTTCTCAGCCTTTGCAGCAGCCACATTTTGCTTCCAAGCTCTGTCCTCAAATTTTGTCGCCATCTCTTCTCTCCATATATTCTTTCATACTCAACCCAGACTTAACATGAGGCTCAAGCCATTGTCAAATCATCAAATCTAACTATCTCAAGTTCACCCCAATAAACATTGAAGCTTTTTCACCAATTATATATGTATTGAAGCTCTTGATGACAACAGCATCATTCATGTGAGAGGATTCATTGAATATGTTAAATGGGGTTGAGTCTCATGTAATGAAAATGGGGATTGGGTAGAGAGAGTGAGAGTGTAGTGTGATGATGATGATGATGGCGGTGGTAGAGGTGGTGGCTATAGAGTAAAAGATAAAATTGGAAAAATAAATGTTTGACCACCATTGATTGTAAAAAAATTGTCGATATGAATATAGTTCAAATTTATCAAAAATATTAAAATATTAGAGACAAAAAACATATTTTACATTGAAGGATACAACTTAGTTCATAAAGAGGAAAATACATAGATAAACTTTCTCACTAGAGACAAATTACTCGGTCTGCTCACTTTTTAAAAAAATTGTTATGAAAGGGCAGTTTTGAAAAAATAATCAAAGAAAGCCTTGGTTGATTGCAAGATGAATATTGAAAAGGGTTGTTCTACTTTAATTAATTTCCAAAGAATGAACACAAGCATAACCTAAAGTAGAATGCAATAAATGTTTGGCTAGGAGAAGAAAATTGTTTACTGTGCCAGGGAAATGAAAGGCTAACAATAAAAAGCAATCAATCTCCACTGTAGAAGCTTTACAGCAAATAGCTCTTGAAATGAGTACTGTGCAAATTTCTGAATCAAGCATTTATAAATTCACCACAAATAAACTCAATCAAGAGATCACATAGCTTTTGTTTACTGAGATGGATTGCTCTATCCTAAAAGTAAAGAATGAAAATAAAGGAGATATAATTATCAGAATTTTCTTCAATAGAAGTTGCTGTCCTATCTGGCAGTGTCTCAACAATGAGTATCATCATTCTGCAGACCCCATCAACTGCATAACAAGAAAATAAGATGGAACTTTAAAACTCATTTCAGAGGATATTTTGTACCAAAACATTTGTACTTTTGCATTTGCCAAGGTGGCTTTATTTTGAACCATTGAAAGGTATGATGAGTAGTGTCTCTCACCTTGAATATATCACCAAACATCCCCATGGGATTCCTTCTTTGTACTCCAAAAAACTTCTCTGCAATGTCATCTAGCATCTAAATCACAGTTTTTGCGAGCATTTTAGTATCAAGCAAAGACAAAGACAATTGATAAACAAACGAAAAAGGCAGGTCAGAATTTTCACAGTATCGAGTGTATTAGATGCGAGCTCCAGAATCATTCACAGCCACTCGCTTTTATTTAGTCAGAATGAGTGGTTGCACATACTCATAAAGCACACACTAACTCTGCTCGAGTATCGTGCAAGTTTTCTTTGGCTAATATATATATATATATATATCGATTGCTAGCCAACAACAAAAGATGATAAAACTAAGCACATGGCTTGGTATTTGAGTTAGCTGACCTCGTTGAATGCAGGTTCCCTTTCAATACTTGACTTATAATTTACTCTCAACATATTAAAAAGAGGTAAAGCATCTCTCTCCATCCTGCACCGATAAAATACCAAAGCATGCTATCAGTATCTTTGATTCAAAGTACTTCCAGTACCCTATAATTAGAAGTATGCTTCATTAATTCTAAAAATAGAACACAAATTGCAGAATGAATCAAAGAAGAATCACATTAAGCTTACGTTTGCAGAAGATAAGTGATGAACTGCATTAACTCTGAGTTTGGGAACTCAATCTCGGTGGATTCAGTTTGTGTCTTTACCTCTTCAACTAGTAGGTTGGCATCTCTCAAATTACCTTGAGATAAATACCTGTCATGCATTAAGAAACCACAAACAAATAAATAAATCACGCTGGGAATATCTATTAAAAAAAAATAAGGGAAATAAATATCTACAGACTAGAATTTCAATTCAAAAGGCAAAGGTTGTATAAGTATCATAAGGGAGAGAAAAAAAAATGATCACATAGGCAAGGCATCCCTAAGTGAGAATTAACTTCTTAGCGCATTTACCTTAAAACCGCTCGAGCAATCGCCAGATCATCTTCACCAGGATAGCACTATAATATTTTGGAAAGCATATTAGTTTAACCTTCATCCTAAGTTTATGGCAAGAATGTTTAATTATTCAAAGAAGGATAAGATCTAAATCTTTTTGCAAGTTTGCATGCCTCAACAGAAATTCTGAACTCCCAATAAGGGGGAAAGAAAATGAAGAAGCATGGAAGTGTACCTTGCCCAGAAAGTTCACCAGAGTAGAAGCAAACTTCTTCGGATCATTTCCTCTCGTAAAATGATATGTCACTTTACCTATATCCTGCATGTAAAAAGTGTATTGGTATTCATTCAAGTGTAAGTAAAGCTCTCCAGAAAAAGCCATTTCCACACTGGAATGCAAAATCATAGATCTACCGGCTCCAAAGAAGAATAAAAATGGAGCTGCTTCCCTCTTCCAGAAAAAGGCACTGTATCTAAACCCCAGCACCATCAATTATATTTTATTTGAAAATCCAATTCAAAACGAGCACGATTTCTTACTTTTCCGACATTAGCCACCACTTTATTTGCTATTCAAGGAGCATTTATATGATTATCTAAACTGCGCTCTACAATAATTCATTCAAACTGACTGAGAGAAAATTGGTGAAGTTAGTATTTCTTCCTTTCATACTATACTTAATTTTCTTTAATTTTAACATCTGCCAAATTTCTATGACAAACATTAAACCAAATCATCCCATTAAGGGGGCTTGAAACAAACTCTAGATGACACAGCTATAGTCATTAGATTTAAGATGAGTGACAATGAACAAGCACTCGAG
>JASCZI010241996.1:0-15250 GCA_036250425.1 Stylosanthes scabra | reverse complement strand
CCATTTTGAAACATACCGCCTCAGGACTTTCCGAATATATGTATTCGGCTAGCATAATGTGCAGTTCAGGAGATCCATTACTATCTGCTCCATATTCGGCTGACCACCTGAATACAATACAAACCAAGCCAGGAATATTACTCAAGAAGGAACATGTGATATTATATACGGGAAAATCTTAAATAGCATGGATAACTATGCTGAATAGTTCTATTTTGTTAAGTCTCACCTGATAGCAGCTTTTAAGAATGAGGAACAGCCTTCAATGCGTGCCTTTGCCGTTCCAATGTCTTCTGAAAGCTGCTGCACATCATCAACATCCCACAAGTGTTGCGGCAGGGGAACCCGAGGAAATGCCTGATAGATTTCCTTGACAAGATCTATCATTGAGATTCATTAGTAATAAGTAGCAGATTTCACGGTTAAATATTGCAAAGGGGGAACAAATAGAGAGAGGGAGGGAGAGAAAGAGAGAGAGAGAGAAGTATGCATATTTGTTTTCAACATTGGCAAAGGGAGACCGTAAAATTATTTAAATTTCGCCATAAATCGACACAGGAGTAAAACACCGATAAAAACAGGATTAGAGCGCACCAAGAGATTTTTCATCATAAGGAATTTTCCCCTTCACTAAGGTCTCCACATACATTGAAGCAAGCTCTGCTCCGCAAGTAACCTTAAATATAGAGAGATTGAGCATTAGGCTTTGTTGTTTCTCAAATGTAAAAAATATAAACAAAACAACTTATCATAAAAATTAAAATTTGATTCCTGATTTTAAACTATGTTAAAGGGTAAAATATTTTTTTGTCCCTAACGTTTGCAATTTTCTTCAAAAATACCCCTAACGTTTAATTTTATTCAACTTTGTCCTAACGTCTCTAAAACGTTAAATGTTAGGACAAGTCGAATAAAACTAAACATTATGGGTATTTTTTAACAAAATTACAAATGTTAGGGACAAAAAGCACACTTTACTCTCTGTGATAATTAAATAAAGTAACCAATCTAAATAAAAGGACTCATGATCCTCCAACAACCATTTTCCCATTCCGACACCAAAAATGAGAAACGAAAAAAGTCAGCTCATAGAGTCTCTCAGAAACATCACAGCAAAGCAAACAGTCATGAAGAATCAACATCTACTTCTTGTCTGATACACTTGCAAGGGAACTAGGTAATAATTATCTATATGCCTAAATAAAGATCATAGAAGTATATCTAGCAAGGCAATGACATTAGAAGATGTAAAACCTGCCCATGAGTCAATTGAAGGCATGCTCCTGAATGTAGGATATCTAATGCTTCAGAATACCTTTCAGCAGATACATATCTGCAGCAAAGCATTTTTTTCTTCATCAATGGCTACAACTTAAAATTGATACACATGAATTAGTAAGTGGAGAGTTGGAGACCAAAGCAATGAAATCAAAATTATTCTCTTATGACTTCACCAAGCACAGATCTATATGGATGATATAAGGAAAGTACACTTCACATATTAGAAGAACAAACGGTTTCATTGGAAAACAAAAATACATAAGCATAGGGGAAGTTATATCCTAAAGAAAGAAAAACAAATAAACAATACAAAATACAAAATACAAAAAAGAAAGAAAAACACATCAAGTAAGGTAAAAGACTAGCAAAGCACCGTAGAGAATTAAGAGATTAAAAGACTATGTTACAAAAGAAGGGACACAACAAGGGAAAAACTATAGATCCATGAAAATTCTACCAATTCACTCACCTATGGGCACCAAATAACATAGTAGGTTGTAATACTGCTAAAGAAATCACCTCTTCTCCTCCCTAAACTCTAAAGTGGCATATAACAATATATTCCACACTCTAATAGCAAATTCATGCTTCACCAAAATAGCAAAAGCATTCACCAAATGAAACTGACTACACCAATAAATTTCATAAAGTATACACTTGAAAACGAAAGAGAATAACTGCTGCAAAGACATTACTCGTGGTTTCAAAAAGCAATGAATACAACTTCTGGCAATAACTAATAAGTAAAAGTCAGAATTCTATGAACCTGGCACTAACAGATTTGTACATTTGTTGAGCTCCATAAGAGTTGCCCTCCTTTATAACTTTCTCCAATTTTTCAATATTCTGCATTTCAGCAAAAGGAATAGGAAAATCATGAAAAAAAAATGATAACACAAGAAGAGCATAGGCAAACTCTCCTGAGTAAAGGAAAAAAAGGAAAGGAAAAAAAAAACTTGAATTTCTTAAAATAAAAATTTAGAAACAAATTAACCAAATTTTGAATACCAAGTCTGCTATGAATAATAAACAAAATATTTAAGCAGTAGCAAACACCATTTTGCTCAACTCAATATTTATACTACTAACAAGCTCTAGCCCAGACATTTGCAGAAACTATGTGAGGTAACATGAACAACCAAAGATGCAAATAAGAAGTCACAATGGGACAACAGTATTATTTATCAAATTGTTTTCCATGAAAACACGTCAAGAGTGTGCCATTGTCATCACTGTTGAATAGTTCTACTGCTCCATGGTGCAAACAAAGTGAATGGGAAATACCAAACACAAAAAAAAAAGGTGAAGTAAATGAGTAAAAAGTAACTCATCCTATGCAGAATTCTGTTTCCCTTTTAATCTGAACCTTCTACATAGTAGCAACAAAACCAAGCCCGCTAAAAGTAAGAAATAATAAATCAAAACAATGCCTTTGTGATTCAAGCAAATCAAAATCATCCAGAAAAAGCGTTAAAACAAAAGTTTCCTTTTTCTATGATCATAGAAACAAAGGACATATAAAATCAATTGACATTAGAAAATTATAAAAAAATTAAAACTTTTCCTTTCACTTAGACTAGTCAAGAAGAACCATGAAAAGGGTTAAATTATTATGATGAGATGTTCCCTTTCGTTCAGTTTGGACCCCAAAAATGAAAAAGAGAAAATTGATTGGTATCGTACCTCTTGAGCCGGAGGTAGTTCTAATCTTCTTGATCTATTCCGTGACATGGCGACGATGATGCTCTCTCCTGCAATACCCTCTCTATGGAGCTCAAGAAAAACTAGAGCTTTTTCGGTTTTTCCAAATGGAAAATGAAACAAAAATTGAGAAAAATATTTTGCATTTATATTTATATAAGGACCAAAGGGGTAATTTTGGCTTTTACCCGAGGGACCAAAATGAAAATTTTGGAAAAGTTTGATATCCTTTTCTGAGGATAGAGAGAGGGGGGTTAGAAAGAAAATTTTGGAGCAAGATGGGTAGCGTTGGTGCTATGGTGAAGGGAGCTTCATCTTCATATGCTGTGTTTTGTGGTAGCTTCTTGGGTTCTCCGAGGTTAGGGTTTAGCATTCATAACAACAACAACAAGAATTTGTTGAAGTTCAGGAGCTTCTCATCAAAGAACACATGCTGCTCTCTTCAACCTCCAGATGTGTCTCGTTTGGCAAAAACAGCTCAAATTTCTCTTACCCCAAATGAGGTTTGTTTTCTTTGTTCGTGGCATCATGTGCTTTAGGGTTCACTATTTTGTTTAATTAGTTTGATTATTTGCAGGTTGAAGAATTTGCTCCAAAGGTTCAACAGGTGATTGACTGGTAAGTAAGTCTGTTTCCTGAATCATATTATGTGTTGATAAAGCAATGATGACATCGGTTAGGATTTAGGGTTTAGTGTGTTGGAAATGGAATTTAGTTTGATTTAGGGTTCATTGGAATTACAATTATGAGGATCTGTGAAATTTGGTTCTTCCACAATTGATTGATTCGGTCAAAGAATTTGATGTGAACAAAACAAATAGAAATTGTTTCTGCGATTTAAAATTTCTATCTCACCCTCTCTGCTCTGGGCTGCATTGCTGTCGGAAGAACCACCGGCGGCCAGGCACCACCGTCCGGCTCCACTTCTTCCTTCTCCAGATTCCCTCTCTGCCTTTCTCTCTTCCTTCAGCTGAAGCCACTGCAAGCCGTCGGCTGCTCGTTGCCGCTCCTACTCTTTCGTTCTGCAGAGCAAGACGACAAGGACGGAGAGCGACGGAGCATTGATGACGATGACGCAGAGGAAGAAGATAACGTTCTTCCTTGTTCACGAATCTGCTTCTCGTATCTTCTTTTTTCTTTATATTTTGAAACCCTAAAATTTTTGTTTTTTGAGTTTAATCGCCATTTTTCTATTCTCAATCTCTCATACCCCTCATTTTTTCCTTTATTTTCTATTGGGTTTAATTAATCTGCAATTCCCTATAATTTTATTATAATTCTTTTTCTTTCAATTAGATCCCTTGTATCCAAGTTTTTAAATTAGTCCCTCACGATTAGGGGTGAGCATAGGTGTGGTTTGGTTCGGTTTTGAATGAAAAATCATCCAATCCAATGTTACGCAATTTTCGCGGTTTGATTTGGTTCGATTTTTTCAATTTTTAATAACAATTGAAATTGACAACAACCACCTAATCAAAGTGTGTATATAACTATATAATAGCTGCCAATGTCAAGAAATAATAAATATCAATGTCACAAGACTCATAACAACTTATAAGTGTTGTTATGAGTCTTGTGACATTGTAACAAATGGTCCAAAAACAAATAACTTCACACACTAACAAATGGTCCAAAATCTAAATACTAACAAATTCACAACAAAATAAAACAAGATAGCCAATCAACCACAACAAAATAAATAAACAAAGTGCATCATCCAACAGCAACCTTCTTTGTGTTTCTTCCGAAGGTTCTTCAACAACGCGCTTCTTTGCTCTACCTCTAACAGTAACCTTCTTTGTGTTTCTTTGAGGAACAGGCGGACGAGGTGTAGGTGCAGCCGACAATACTTCAGGTTCAGGGGATCTTACACTGGCAGAGTCATTTGGAAGAGCAATATCACCATTGTTACCACTTGAGCTATTGTCAAACTACAAATTAACAGAGAAAAACAACAGATTCAGAATCAGAACAGTAATATATAGTTAGCAAATTCAAAATTTATCAAACAAATGCTTAACAGTATAGAACATTAACAAAAATACTTATCACTTATCAGTATAGAACAGAGAAAAACATTTAACACTTAACAGTATAGAACATTAACAGAAATACTTATCCAACAAATTCTCAAATTAGTATAATTATAAACACTAATCAGAGAAAAAAATAATATCAAATCAAATTATTTTAATCCCTAATCATATCAGTGAGCAATAATTTGAAATTATTAATGATTTAATGTATAATTAGTAAACACACAAAATAAAAAACCAGAAAACCCTAAACTGACCTGAGGTTCCATTTTCAACCGTTGTTGGACGACGTTGAGAAGGGTGGGAAGGCGCAGCGGCGAATGGCGGATCCTGAACAACGGAGCTACAAGCCTGAGCGACGGACGGTGGAGCTTGAGCAACGAACGTCAGAGGCTGAGCAACGACGTTGCTTGCAGGGACGACGACACTTGCAGTTGCAGGGACAGTCCGAGAAGGAGACGACGACGCTGCTTCGGCGGTGGACAGGGCTGAAGAAGACGGTGGATGGTGGCAGCCTGGCAGGCGCTGGCGGGGACGGGAAGATTAAACGACCGACACCAATAGAAGACTGCACGACGGTGGCGTTGACGGGCTCTGGTCGTCTGGGTTAGTGGGGTGCCGTTGTGTTGTGTGTGTCTCGAGTGAGAAAGAGTGAGAGACTCGAGTGAGAGGGAGACTCATTTTAGGGTTTGTTAGGTTGGGGTCATTATGTAATATTAGTAATTAAGGGGGCTTATGGAATTTTAACATGCACATATTATTCCCCACGATTTGGTTCGGTTCTGTTCAAGTTTTGGGAATCAAAATCGAAAACCGAACTGAACTGATGAAAACCGCAAAAATGTGTTTTTTCGATTTTTGATTTTTTCAATTTTCGGTTTGTTCGGTTCGGCCCGTCGATTTTGTTAGGTCCGACTCGGTTTTGCTCACCCCTACTCGTGACGGTAAACATTCCAAAAAATGTTGTGTGAGGTGGATTGACCAAATTAACCTTAATTAAATGAATAAATAGGATTCTTATTGATGCTTAATTCAACCACAGAGGTGGATGACCAGATTTTATGGTGATCATGGCATGTTCCAAACACAACATGAGTTGCTAAATAAGCATTGGCTTTCCTCATCAAAATCTTCTTCACTGATAAACCATGGAAAATTTTGAGCTTCAGATCCACCTGAACCATCCCATCCCCACCCAAAACAAAAGAAATCTCAAAACTTCCTCAAAATTCAGGTCTAAAAATTTTCAAGAGCATAAAAACTAAAAAGGGGGTAGAATTTAGAAATTGAAGTATCTTTACAAAGTTTAAAGATTTGCATGTCCTGCATTCTTTTTTAAGCAATTTAAAACCATCAAATGAAAAGCAAATCAAATAATCATAGAAATGAAGAAAGAGAAGAAGAAGAAGAAAGAGAGAAAACATACCTGTTTCAAATTGCAGAAGCCTTCATAAACAGCTAGAACAAGATCAAAGGCCTTAACAAGAGAAAGCAAAGCAGAGGCGATTTCCCATCTCTATTCACAATTTCTACAACCAAAACATACCTGCTTAAGAAGAGAGTTGAGTGTACCTTCACACGGACGACGACAGCGGAGGATGGCGAGGAGACGTCGATAGAGGATGTTGACGGCGTTGGGCGACGAAGGAGGCGACGTTGATGAACATGCGAGCTTTAAACCGACGGGACTTCACACGGCGACTTGCGTGCGCCACAGAGCCAGTGACGGAGCAACGACGGAGCAGTGGGTGGTCTTCCAACGGAGATGGAGCGTTGCCCTAGTAGGGACTCTCACGAATGTTCTTCTGAGAGTGTTTTGGGGCAATTGGATTTTAGTTTCCTTAGGTAACACACGGGCATTTTGGGGATTTCAAAATTAATAGGTCAACTCTTGGTGACATATTCGTTTTTACAATGGAATATTCCATTAAAATTGACATTTTGTCAGGGCAGGGACTAAATTAAAAACTCAAATACAATGCAGGGACCTAATTGAAAGGAAAAAAACTATAGGGACCCAATTGAAAATTGAATGAAATTATAGGGACCTACAGATTAATTAAACATTTTCTATTCTACACCCTCGCTTTGCTTCTGCTGCTTAGTTGACAAATATACCCTTGAGGGTTTATTTTTCGTACAAAAATATTCCCGAGCATTTTAAAATTTGTAATGACCCCTCACCTCTTGAAACGACAGACACATACACCCTTCCATTGATTTGGTGGTCCAGGGCGTGACGGAATCTGCTGAGGTGGAGGAAACAAACTCCACTTGTCTGTTACGGATTCTATGTGGCACCTAGCTATTCTGAAGATGCAAGACATCCACGTTTTGAGTATTCTGGCTTTGCCCTAATTTTTTAAAATCGGGAATTGTCCCAAATCAAACTGAATGCCCCTATTTTGGTGAAGATTGAGAACGATGGAGGAGGTTCGTCGATTAATGGGAGCAGTTTAGATTTAGATGATGAAAATCGAGACCCACTTCCTTAAGATCTTCAATAACTAAGCATGAATATGGCATTTTCTCATGCTCCTCCGCAGCTTCTATATTTTTATTGTTTGTGCAGTTTTGTAAGAACATCAACAAGGGGTATCTTATGATTGAACAATTGAAGAGAATAAGTGAGTAAAATCTTATGATTGAACAATTGAAGAGAATAAGTAAAAGATGAGTGAGAGATAGTTAGGAAGCTACCATTTAAATCATAAGGTGATGCTACTTAATGTTGAAGGATTCGGATTTAAGAAAGGTGTTTGACCTCTTTTGATATGCCTACAATAGTAGTTTTTCTATTCGTGGTTGGATATAGAAGAACTTAACATGACATTGAATAATACTATAAAACAATCAAAAGTTGTAGCTTCTTGGATGGCTTCATATTCATGTTCACGGAAAAGATTGGAAATGGAAAAAGAGCTTAGTAATAAGCATACACTTCAAAAACTTTAGAGGATCTTTACCCTATTTTTTATATCAATTTTTTATTAATTTTAATTTTTAATATTTATTGTTATAATAATTTTTATTTACTTTATTTTAAATAGTATATTTTTATGTACTTTATTAGTAGTATATTTGTGTATATAAAATCTTTATTTTTATTTTATATGCTATATTAGTATATTTAAGTATTAATTTGTATGAAATTTACATTTTTTTTAAGAGAAAAATCCCAAATTAGTCATGATAATTACTCTCAATGACAATGGTGATAAAAAATAAAAAAAAATCACTTCCCAATCACTGAGTTTTTACTCCATGGTATTTGTTGCCTCCTGTTTAAAGTCTTATGATATAAAAGGAGAGTGACCGTAAGTCAGGAGGTCTCACGGATAAAAGGAACAAAGATCGAAAATGTTTTTTCTTTTATTTATTTATCGAGGCCTGTGGTTCCTCGAGCAACTGTTAGGAACCAGAGTAAATATTAGGAAGTAGGATCTGGGTTGGATATTCATTGTTTATTTTTTAAGTATCCACCATTTTTGCCCCATCTGTTATAATTTTATGACATTTTTTTCCATGAGCCGGCCATGCGACATCGGAAACTATGATTCGAAGATAACAACAGTTCAACATCTGGTTGGGCTTATTCTATAATGCAAGAATCATAGTAAAAATTTCGATTTAATTCTTAAAATCTTTGGATATTATGATGCTGAATAAACCAACTTATTCCAAAAAAAAAAATTCTACTAGATATGGACAATTTTATAATTCAAAACTTGTTAGGATTTATGTTTTAAAGTGTTTAATTTACTCTTCTAATTTATATAAAATGATAAAATATATTTTTTTGTTCTTAATGTTATCTTAAAGTTTTAAAAATACCATAAATGTTTAATGAGTTTAATTTTGATGCACTCATAGTATAAAACGTTTTACACAGTTGTGTAATCACATCATTTCTTTTGGATAACCAATAACAGTATGGGAAAATAAAGTTATTTTTGCTATGGTGGTGCTACGTAATTAAATACACGTATAAAATATTTTTTATACTAATAATGCATCAAAATTAAATTAATGTTTAATTTAACTCAATTTTGTCCCAGATATTAAAAATAAGTTTCAATGTTACCATTTTTATTTATTTTTTGACCGTTAATAATTAGTTCAATTATTTCTATGGAACAAGACATTCAATTATGGAAATTGAGCAACTGTTGCAACGGTTGAAAGTTGTACATTCTTGTTTCTTAGAGGAATTTGGTTTTGTTTGATTGTATGGAGTGGCTTGTGTTGCAGGTTTGGGCAGCTTCAAGATGTTGATCTCCAAAGCGTTGAGCCCTCTATTAGAGCAGGTTCTCAATATCCTTCATCATTACTCTTCTTCTGCTGCTAGTGTTTACATCCTTATCTTTGATAGCATCTACCATGATGATGAGTTATTATTTGCACCCCAAAAAATATGGTGTTTATGATCAACAAATCTAATCAAATGGTGAAAAATAAAAGTGAGTGTTAAAGTAGATACTGGATTAGAATTCACTAGTGATAAAGTAGCCAGTAGGTATTTGCATGGAGTACAAAACTTTGGCATTCAAAGATCATTTTTCCACCTGGATTGCAAAACATAATGTAGCTTACTACTCGAGAAATTATTGGTCTTAATTGATCCTCTTAAACGTCCTCGTAATTACTAAATGAAAGAAAAATTTGTTGCTTTTTAATAATTCAAGACATTGAGAGTACCTATGATTTGATGTAGAATGTAAGAAGGATGTCTACAGTTTATGATGTAAAGGATATTTTATAGTTTTCTGGTTCTAATTCTATTGAAAATTGTTGCTACTTTATATTCAACAACAACGTCAAAGCTTTATCCCATTATACGGGGTTGGCTACATGGATTAAACGACGCTATTGTATCCTATAGTGTATCATGCATGCAGTTACTGCTTTACATTCATCTGTTGGAAATGGATTTAATTCTCAATTCAGTCCGTTAAGTTTAACCTGTCTGCTAAAATGGTTCCTAAAATTTACTTTAACTCCATTTAGTTTCTCAAGTTTAGAAATGTGACTCATGTTAATGCCTAAGACAACTTTCATCATTGAGATATTAATACCATGCTACTGTGGTTAAACGGCTGTCATGGTGGACATCCAAAACGACGCCATTTTATGATTGGTGCTCAAATTGTTGAAACAACGTTATTTCAAGGGGGTATTTAGTGGAACTTTCGCTCGACTCCTGATGCTAAATACCTCTTGAAACGGCGTCGTTTCAACCCAGTTTGAGCATCATTCGTAAAATAACATCGTTTTAAGTATCTATTGTAGCAACCATCCATCTATCTCAACATGGACTTAATATATGAGTGACGAAAGTTTCGTCAAAGACTAACGTAAGTTACGTTTTTAAATTTAGGGGACTAAATATAGTTAAAATAAACTTCTAGGACTATTTTAACAAACAAATATAATTTCAAGGGACCAAACTGAGAAATATCCCGTTGGAAATGCAAGTTTGGGGCTATTGATGTTTAAGAGTGCATCAATTCTAAACTTTTCATTCCATAACATGTCTCTGTCTTTTTACATGAGAGCAAAGTGCCAATGGATTGATCAAAGTTGGTAGTTCCTAATTTTTTCTTTCTTCTTTTTTCTCTTTTCTAATGATATCCGCAGACACCGAAAACAATTTGCGCGACAATGCTCCCGAAACATTTGAGCACAGGTGAAAATGAAGTTATTCATTGACCATTATGTTTCAATTGGACATAATTGAGAAACTATTGATTCAAATATGTTGGTTATTCGTGTTGTGCTTCACAGGGATGCCATGATTGGTGCTGTTCCAACCTATGAGAAGCCATATATTAAAGTTCCAAGGGTCTTAAGTATGGACTGAGAATTAGTTAGCTGAGGTATTTGATTTGATACAATTAAGGAAAGAAGACAATGGTTTTGTACTTTAAATTTCTTGGTTCTTTTTTGTTGGAAAACGATATTGACTCTTATGATGTGGTGTTTATGATCTTGGTCCTTCATTTTTTAGCTGTGAAGCCATCATGGCAGCCACATATGCGTTCCCAGTTGCCGAAAGTTATAGCATTTGATTCTTTTCTTTGGTGACTGCATTTGATTATAAAATTACCAGCAAACACTAAACTGTGGTTTTTTATTTTTCATAAAAATTATTTGGCTGTATTTACTATTGCTAAGTTTTTTGAAAATGAAAATTGAGATGTCAATACTTGATGTTACACCTCGTCCAGTGCATTAATCCATGTCTCAAACAATTATTCAGATGCTGTAAGAATTTTAAGAGGGACCATGGCATACAATTTAATGATAAGCAGAGCAGTGAAGTGACAAAATGAAAAGAGCTTGTTAGGAACCAGCATTTATTGGCGAATTCTACTATGAAGACAGTTTAATTGTCTCAGAACGCTAATCCTGTGTTCTAATGTGGAGGAGCAGGATGTATGCTAATGCTAGCCAAAAGGCAATAAAGTCATTTTTAGTGTACTAACAATAATGCGCAAGAGTGCACGCTGTGTTCAATCATTCAATGTAGGTTCTCAGTAATTTCAGTTAGGTACTTAGATACTTAGATTTGACATGATTAGTTGTTAAGTAATTTAGTGATTATTGCCAATTGATGGGCTTTAAAGTTGGCCTCTGAATTGGAATGAAATACTTGAATATTTTTATTCATATTTTTGGTAGATATTTGTTGTTATGTTGGGTTAATGAACATTAAAACTTTTATATGCTCTCTGAGCCAGGATAGGATTTAGACTTCCGTTTAATACTCAAGATGTACAATAAATATGTCTTAGTATGAAAAAACAGAACATTCAATGAGAAGTGAATTAAAGAGATTTGTTTAGGCCAAGAGAACCTTTTGTATAGAATGTGCCCTACTAGGGTTTTAAATGTGCTCTGCTAGGGTTTTGGGATTAATCCTATTTTTCAAACCTCAGTGTGATCTCTATCATATTACTTTGCTCCTTGCTATCACATGGCAAACTCTGCTACTACTAATGCTGACCTCCACAAATCTGCTCCTATAGATGAAGAAACTGTGATTATCTTGGAGGATTCGGATATTCGAGATGGAATTGAAAGGTGTTCCAGAAGTTTGATCGGCAGATTGTTTGCAGATCGTCCTTTTTTCTGTTGGCACGATAGAATCAGCCCTGCAATCAATATGGAGACAACCTGATGGATTCAAAGTTATTGATCATGGTGGAAATAAATTTCAATTCTTTTTTGCAGATGAAAATGATCTAATCAGAATAGAACGTGGTTCTCCCTGGCTTTTCAAAAAATTTATTTTGAATTTGCAGCGTTGGGAGGTGGACAAACCTGTTGAAGATTCAGAATTCATTCATGTCCCCTATGGATCTAATTCTGGAATCTCCCAGAACACTATAAAATGAAAGAACTTGGTTCAAAGCTGGGCTCTTCATTTGGTGAAGTCCTCGAATCCGATCTCTTCCAAGTCAAAGGGAAGGAAGGCACTCTTGTGAAGTCTAAAGTTCGTCTAGACATCACTAAACCATTGAAAAGATCCCTCAAAATCTCTGGTCCTAATCAGCGAATTCTGGAAATCAACATCAGGTATGAACGGATTGGTATTTTTTGTAATTATTGTGGCCACATTGGCCATGAGACTAGAAATTGCAGTGCTCAGATTGATGACTCCCTCAAAGGTGACACTCATGAGGAAAAATGGGGTGAGTGGTTATGCTCGAATCAGGGTGGACGGAGAGAACTTACAGTAAAAGAGAATCTTCATCCCAATATGCATCAACATGAAAGCTCTCAACAGTGTCAACCAAGTAAGCCGATCCCAGTTAACCTAATCAAAAGCCTAGCCAATCTTTCAGTGCAATCACAGAATGAAGTCCCTGCCAGAAAAGAAGAAGAGGTCATCAGTAAATCCATTCCAATCAAAGAGACTCTTAACATACAACAATCACCTATATTGCAAATAGGAATTTCTACGATGCTTGCTAATGAGCAACGGAAGTTTGTTTTTGCTACCACTAAAGAAGTATCTCAATCCCCTTCTACCTGCTTGTCCCTCAAACAACAAGCTCATAAGAAGTATAAAAGGATTACTGGTGTAAAGAGAGTCTCTACAGATGCAATGAATGACCAGAAACTAAAGAAACAATGCTCAGATGAGATTACAAATGCTGAAGAGGGAGAGGGTGCCACCCCACAACTGGCACCCAATTATCAATGATTATGCTGATGTGGAACTGTCGGGGTATGGGGAATCCCCTGACGGTTCACAACATACAAGGGATTTGTAAATCCCATTTCCCCGAAGTAATGTTCTTATGTGAAACCAAAAACATTACTTCGAAGGTTGCTACCTTTTGTTCCAATTTTGGTTTCAAAGAATCTCATTGTGTTGAACCAAGAGGATTAGCAGGAGGCCTGGTTGTGGCTTGGAAGGACAATTATGTTATATTAGTCCTTCAATCAACGGATTTTTTCATTTTATTCACTTGGATGGATGTTGTGAATCAACGGCTATGGAAGGTGGTTGCAATATACCTCAGTACCAATGAAACTATGAGGCTTGAACAATTCTCTATAATCCAATCTTTACAAGAGAGTTCTGATGAGTATTTCCTAGTCATTGGTGATTTTAACTCTATCTCCTCCCATAATGAGAAAGAAGGTGGACGCATGAAATCAGCCTCCTCCATTGAAGCCTTTACTAATTTTATCAACCAAGGTAGTTTGGTGGACCTTGGCTACCAAGGAAACAAATTCACATGGTGCAACCGACAATACAATGATAATTTAATCAAAGAAACGCTGGATCGATGCTTGGTTTCTACTGGTTTCAGAATGACCTACCTGAGGGCAATTGTTTCTCACTTAGATGATTTGGGGTCTGATCACCGCCCTCTTCTCTTAGTTTCTGACACTCAGACTCCTAAACCTAAGAGAAGATTCAGATTTCAAGAACGATGGTGTGAGAGTGAGGAAGTTGGTAACATAATTAATCAAGCTTGGCAAGTGTCTGTACAAGGCTCCCTGATGTTCAAATTTTACTCTAAATTGAAATATTGCAGGCACCAATTGGTGGAGTGGCAAAAATCTGGGACTGGTACTCTTCTAATGCTATCCAACGGCTTCGTGAGGAATTGGTTTTGGAGAAAGAGAAGGGTGTTGATGCTAATCAGAGAACAATTTTGAGCAAGGAGGAAGAATTGGCTGAGGCTTATTTAAATGAAGAAAGATTTTGGAGAGAAAAATCCAGAATCAAGTGGCTGAGATATGGCGATCAAAATACTAAATTTTTCCATGCTTCATTTCATAACAGAAATAGAAAGAACTCCATCCACAGGTTAGTAGACAACACGGGGAACTCTCATACTTCGCCTGAAGGGATAGCTCTAACAGCAGTTTCTTTCTTTGAGGACCTGTTTCATTCGACTAACCCTAGATCAGCAGCAGCAGAATTCCAAGATATGCCAAGTTTAATTGATGAAGCCACAAATGCAAGATTGACTAGCAGAATTACTAAGGAAGAGATCAAGAAAGCTACTTTCTCAATCAATCCTTTCTCTGCTCCGGGAGAGGATGGTTTTACAGCTAAGTTCTATCAATTCTACTAGAACACTATTAAATGTGATCTTATTCCAGCAGTGATAAGCTTCTTTGCATGTGGAAAAATGCTCAAGTCTCTTAATCATACACACATTTGCTTAATTCCAAAGGTTCAAAATGCAGAAACTATGAATTCTATTCGACCTATCAGTTTGAGCTCGGTATTCTACAAGATCATCTCTAAGATTCTGGTGCACCGTATGCAAGGCATTCTTGACAACATCATTTGTGACAGCCAAAGTGTATTCACTAAGGGGAGGCTCATTAGACAACATCCTAATAGCCCATGAACTTATGCATTTTCTGAAGCATAAGAGACACAGATCTGCTGAACTGGCCTTAAAACTCGATATGAGCAAGGCTTATGATCCAGTAGAGTGGTGTTTTGTCTGGGAGATTATGAGGAAGATAGGCTTCTGTAGAAAATGGATTGATTGGATACAGCAGTGCGTTTCCACGGTTTCTTACTCTAATCTTGTGAATGGTCATTCCTATGGATACTTCTCTCCTTTTAGAGGTTTACGACAGGGCGACCTGTTAGTCACGTAGCACGGATACTCAAGAGGGGGGTGAATTAAGTATCTCAACAACAATGAATAATTTTTGCGGAAACGTAAATATCTAAGAATAATGAACAACAC
>JASCZI010241995.1:32349-43760 GCA_036250425.1 Stylosanthes scabra | reverse complement strand
GGGGAACCCAAATAGCTTATGAATGCGAGCTAGAACGGATCTCGTCAACAAGAGTGTCACAAGAGCTTGCAACCAATTCAAAAATACCGAGTATGGGACTCGGGTCGTTCTCCCAATGAGTTAACGCATGGGCCAACTTTGATTGTTAAGAAAATGGGGGTTGCAATTGTGTGTGTGTAGAGAGAACAAAAGAGAGATTAAGAGAAACTGGTAAAAAAGGGTACTAGGCCATGGATCAAGGTATTGTGTGTCCCCATGAACACTACTAATCCCAAGTATGGATGGTTGTCACGTAACCCGCGAAGCCACACTCTACCAAACAGTTGAGTTGGTAGATCAACACCGTTTCATAAGTCCCAGGCTTCTCATACTCTAGTGTGACAGACTTAGGTCTTTGGAACTCGGATAAAACCTCTCAAGTTCACCTCATTAAGGACTCAGAAGCACTAGCGAAAGCCTGGCGTCAACAGAAGGGTGTCAACCCAAGGATTAACCCATCTTTTCCTTAGGGATTAGTAACTAGGATCATTCACACCTCAACCCATGACCAAAGTACAAGATCACTACTCCATAATTATAGTAAACAAAACATCAAACACTTGGTAGGCAAGAAATAAAGACATGATAGCAATTACGGAAAATAAACTAACAACAGAATCAATGGAGAAAATCAACAGCCAAGAGCATAGGAATCATAAAAGAGCATGAACATAAACTAGAAATTGCAATATGTAAAAGAGAGCAAAATAGATGAAGAAACTAGAATTGCATTAATTGAAAGAACAAGTATCCACAAATCAAAACACAAAACAAGTAATTAAAGAAGAGTTTTGGTTGGTAATGGGTTCCTAAAGGATGATGAACATAGAAGAGAAACTAGAGAAAATGAGAGAGATGGAGAACTCTCCCAAAAATCTCCTAAAACTACTCTAAGGCTAAATTGATGAAATGAGAGAATGCTTGTTGTCCTTCAGCTGTTCCCCCCCTCCCCCTCCCCATATAGGTCAAATTGGGCTTGACCAATGGATGGGTCAAGGCTCAGAAAAGTGAATTCCCCAAAATAGCCTTCATTTAGTGAAATCTGTCACTGCTGCGCGGGCGCGCCAACTCCATCGCGCGGGCGCGCCACCTCCATCGCGCGGGCGCACCATCTGGGTCGCACAGGCGCGCCACCAACGGAAACTTTCTCTTTAAGCAAGGGAGAGCGCGGGCGCGTCATTAGGAGGGCGCGGGCGCACGGTCAACGCTGGATTGAGCTATTTTTGGCTTTTTGTCCATTTTCATTGCTTTCCTTGTTCTTCTTAGCTTTCCTTGGGCTCTTCCTCTACACTTTGGGCCTAAAAATTCACTAGCACACACATCAAGGCGCCAAATGGGAGAAGATTTAAACAATTTATATACTTGGAAGCTAATTTAACAATTTAATCATATAAGGACATAATTATGCAAGAGATGAAAAACATTGGTCAATCATTAGCAAATATGTTAAAAAAAGTATTGATGAGGGTATCCTTTTAAGTATGAAATTATCGTGAGAAACCTCCTTATCAATATTATACCCTAAACCAATTACTACCGTTGCACGTTATTGCTCTTGAATGAACATAGTTGATGCTTCACACGCAGGTAATTGTTATGGAATATTCCCTTTCAAGTCCAGCCATGCATGTTGCGATTTCATCATGCTAGTGTTATTAAATTTTGTCATCAACGAAATATAAAAAGCAAGATAAGGGTAAGCAGATTTTTTCAGGTCAACCATAAGTTCATGTATTTCGAGTTTAAGACAAATTGCTATTCATATATCATTTCAAGATTTGTAGCGAGAGTTATTTTCTAGTTATTTTTACATTTATTTTTTAATCTAACACATGCATTTCATATAGATTTATTTCATTTCTTGATTAATAAGTAAAAAATTTTAAATTTTACGAAAATCTTGAATTGAATGAATTTTAGAGATAAATATGTTTATTTTCATGTCTTGTAAAATTTATGCAAGAATTAAAGAAAATGAGAAGCAGACAGGTAAGATAATTCTATTTGTAAAAAAATTAGTACTGAATCTCCTGATGATATTTTGAAATTATGATTTGAGTCACATTTTGATATTAAAATCATCATCGAACATGAGCTATTAGAATATTCAATATCATTCTTAGTTATTTTCTAGTTGTTTTGTTAGCTTGGTTCTTGAGAGATTTCTCTCTATATAAGGTTTCATTCTCTGCCTCTGTTTGTAAGTAAGTATTTTCATATTGAATATTAAATATCATTTTCTCATTCATCTTTAATTTCTAAGTTAGTACATTGTGTTGTTTCCTTCTTTGCATCCTTCATAGCTTGATAATCATGTTAGAATTTTAATAGGTTAAATGGGAAATTCATTGGCCGGTTTGGTTTTAACAAAAATCGGATTACAGAAAATTGGTGAAAATGTGATGTACGAAAGTGTAGAGCGATAAATTAGTCCAATATTTAATGAGGAAAAAATAGTTTTTTTTTAAAAAAAATAATCTTAGAATTAATTTACGTGTATCAGTACATCTCCGTACATCCCATTTTTAATACGGAAAAATATAAACATCAAAAAAAAATTTTATACTGATATTTATATTTTTCTGTGTTGAAAATATGGTGTACAAGAGTGTAGAGTGGTACATATAGTATGACCAATAATTTTATTATATATTTAAATAAATTGATTTTACTACCGGCTATAACTTACTTAACTATTAAGTGCATGTTTGGTTAAGCGTTAAGGACCGTGAAAGCACGTTGAAAAGCCTTTAACGCTGCACCAAACTTGTTTGGACAACTTTTTTCTAACTTGATTATATCGTCAAACACGCGTTTTCTTGAAGCAAGAATATGTAGTTTTCGCTTCCAATTTTTACCGTTGAGAATTAAATAGAAAATTCATTCTCTCAACTATCCTTGTTTATTTTTCTTATCTTCTATACGGTCATCTTCTTTACTTTTTATAACTACCATTTTTCACTTACTTCCATCTTTCTCATCTTCTATTTTTAGCTACAACCTTTTTTCACCTTCTTACATCTTATATTTTTATTTTACTTCACTTTTTGCCTTGGCATCTCTATCTGCGCTTCTACTCATTCAACTACTCCAGTTTTTCAATATCCAACAATCAAGGTAAATCTCTTTCTTTTGCCATCAATTTATTTGTTAAATAATCTTTCGATAGTTGTTTAAATTCTAAAAAAAAGTACATTAGAGTACGTGATAAAAAGTAATAAAATATAAACGCACAAAAATTAGTATTTTCTCTGTGTTTTCCTTTTTTCAGTGCTTTATTTTTCATCTTTCTTCTTGCCATGAAATTTAGTTGCTACCTTTATAGAAAAAAATAGTTTTTATTTTAAAATTAATCAAATACTAGTTCACTAAAAGATAAAATATTAGAACTCCATTATATACTGTGTCCTGTTTTAGTTATTAAAATAGCTCAATATATTATGTTATTTTTAATTTTATTTTATTCTATTGACCTCTCCAATTTTTTAAGAGTACAGTGATATTATATTTATTTATTTAGATGGTAGTGTAATCAGTTCAATTTTATTTATTCTTATAAGTGGAATAATAAATAATAGAAGAAAAAAAATTATTGCTACACTTTCTCTTGACAATGAACCTCAAAAGCTTAAAATTGCATGGGATTTGAAGATAACTTATCATTTTATCTAAGTATGCTTGAGCCAAAGTAAAGATCGTCATGGAACTACTCTTACAAAACAAGGTTGGAAAAATGTTATACTCTAATTTAAGGAGAGGAGTGGAAGACAATATGGCAAAGGTCAATTGAAAAACAAATAAGATAACCTTAAAAAAGAGTGGGTTGCATGGTACAAATTGTTTGAGAAAGAAACAGGTTTGGAATTGGATAATGTTAAGCATACTATTGACGCATCAAAATAATCTAAGGTTTTAATTACTAGTGTTGCTGCTGCATTGTGTTAATAAATTTTACAATAATGCTACATGAACACACAAACACATCAGACACACAAAACTAGCATATTCTCATCTAAGACACGTGTAACTCACGCAAAAAAAACCCTTAATTTCAAACGCGCCTCTTCTCTCACCTGTAATCACGTACGCTACTCTTCTTCTTCTTCTGTTCTTCTTCTCCATCGCCGCCTCCACCTCCATCTTCGCCTTCGCCCCCATCTCTTCTTCTTCCTCCTCCTCTTTTGCCTTCTCCGTTATATTGTGATAGTTGTTGTTATTGTTGTTCTTCTTCTTCTTCCCTCCCCTCTGTTATGTGATTCTTCTTCTTCTTCCACTGCTTTACTTCGTAATTAAAAATATTCAAAAGTACTCCAAATGTACTCTTCATCCACATCGCACAAAAATTACAAAAACAGAGCAATTACAAAATTCAACATCATCTCACTAAAACTAACCTCATAAACGGAAAAGAATTTTATGCAATTGGTTTGAATCTGAGTGTTTAAAAACATTGAATGCTGAATATTAAAACCATTTAGGATTCTGTTCACCTCATTTCAAAATTCTGCTCAAATTAGCTTTAGATTCTGCTTTTTGGTTTGAATTTGGCAATTCTTGTAAAATATGAGCAGAATCTAAACCTAATTTGAGCAGAATTTTCATATCTAGATGAACAGAATGTTAAACCAATTTGAGCAGAATTTTCATATCTAGATGAGCAGAATTTTAAACTAATTTGAGCAGAATTTTTATATCTAAATGAACAAAACGTTAAACCAATTTGAGCAGATGAACAGAATGTTAAACCAATATGAACAAAATTTTAAACCAATTTGAGCAGAATTTTCATATCTAAATGAACAGAAAGGATATGCATATATGCTTTCGATTGCAAAGTGCAATAATTTAATAAATATAACTAATAAATTTATTCACAAGAAGCCCATTTGCTAAAAGGCATTCTTCCATATATAAAACATTTAGATGAATTTCCTTTGATATATTGCTTACTCTTTATTTATTGTTCTCTTTGATCATCACATGAGTTGAGACTCAATTATTTCATAATTCTATTTTGTTTTTATGATTTGCTGTTTTAATGTTCTTTGGTAGTTGTTGTTGTTAGATTTTTTTATTACTGCTGGTGTTGTTGGAACCCATCAAATTATGGTTGACTTAGTTCAAATAGTATTAATCACTAAATTGGTAACAAGACTCATCTTTTCTGATCAATGAATTTCTTTTATTTTAAGGCAAAACTATTGTAGTGAAAACCTGGCCGCCTATATGATTTTTTGGAAGAGACACGATCGCTTTTTGTTTTGGAGCCAATGAGATACATTTCATGTTGGAAGCCTCTGGCATGCTTCTTTTAACAAGCTCTATTTTTTATTGGAGCTTATGATTTGGAATGCTACTTCTTTCAAGATCTTTAGCTCTATTATAAAGTTTCAACAAGCTAATCGATGACTAGAGCAGATTTGTGTGCTTAATCATTGGTTATATATCTTTGTGAACTGTGAGATTGATTCATTTCTTTGTGTTCAAATTCATTAATTAGATTTATTTTATGTATGATCATTATTATTTGTGGTGGTACAAGAAGAGTAAACTAACACCTTGACTATGAAAAGTATTTCATGCTGCCTATGGAAATTTGGTAAGATACAATCGTTCTATCCGAAAGCATAAAAGCAATAAGGTTCTATCTGTGTCAAAAATGTGATTCAATTCATATTGGAGGAAGGTATAGGCAGATTGAATGACCTTGTGATAATGACAAGTGGTGAAACATTGAAATTTCATTTTTGTAGAGAATAAGTTTTGTAATCTATTCCAATGTACTGAGTCCATGAATAAGCATATTAAATTATAGAAAAGTGGGGCTGTCCTGACTTTTGAAGAAAGAACCTTCTTGTTTGATTAATAGTTTATAGTAATTATGTGGGGCTGAGGAGCACCTTCAAGAGTGCTAATAAAAAGGAATGAGGGATTTATTGTTGATTGGTTCTACAAAGGAATAGCATGAATTTGTGAGGAGTGGTAGTATACATGGAGTGTTGCTAATGTAAAATTCAAGTGCAATCCTCGGGAGCATAAGATCGAATAAATGGAATAGTGAGGATGGGAGTCTAAGTTAAAAGTTTTTTTGGAGAACGTTTGAAACAACGCCTAAATTATGTCTGCAAGAAACGGAGCTAGAGAACATAAAATGGTGGTGATTAGGGGCACTACAATACCAGGAATGTATAGGAGTGAAACATCCATGATTTTGTGATTTTGTATTTGATCTGAGTTAATTTGTGAATCATTGTAAACAAGTCAATTTTAATCCTTGATGGCAATGTTGAATGGACAAGTACTATCATGAAGATATAAAAATCATTTTCGTGTGAAGATTAGCCTTTAAAGTAATACTTTTAAAGAAAATAGCAATACTTTTAAAAGTGTGACGCTTTTATATATACTAAAATCTAACCATTCGATTTATTATTCAACGGTTAAAATGAAAAATTTTCATATGAATACACTTTTAGAATCTTCATTAGAATATTCACCTGTTGAATGAGATTAAGATGGGCTATTTTGTAAACTCTTTGTTCTTCTTCCCTTCGAGGTGAGGCTCTTTAACGATAAAAAAAATCGAAATGATAATAAGTATTTCATCTTTAATTCAATTTCTCAGTTGGGTATTTTTTATATTATTATTATTATTTAATGATAAATATTGTTTTAAGAGTGAATGTTTACCATTTAATTAATATTTAGTTTACCAATAATATTGTTTTGTTTTGTTAATATGCGCTGGCTTTTAATTATGTGGTGCAACTACTATTTTTTTTATGATTGAGTTTATGTTTCTTTATATTTCTTTTTTATATTAAATACATATCTTCCTGTTCTTAAGCAAAACAAAATAGTTTATAGTGTGAAATATAGAGATTATAGTAGTGTCTGATCATGTAAGTTGTAGTCAAATTGGTCTTATAATAGATGCTTAGTAATGTAAATTTTAATTTTTTAAAATTTCTTTTTTATTAAGATTCTTTCTTTTAATTTCATTTTATCACCGATCTAAATTAAGAATATTCTCATTAGTGCAATGTGATTCGCATAAACTTTAAATAATGCGGATTAGAGTTGTCTTTCATGTTAAGAAATTTTGATTTATTTGGTTGTTAAAAAATTGCACTAGCTAGGTTTCTGTAGTAAAGGAAACGAACTCAAGTTGGAAGAAAGCTGGTAATTATTTTGTCGTGCTTATCAACTCAAGGATGAAAGTAAAATTACCATGACAATAAAATCTATTAAAGAGATCACGTTAAAAGTGTAGATCAAGCCACCAACTCTTGGAAATTGATATTTGGTCATTTTGTTTTTATCACTTTTTTGACATCTTTTTGAAAACTTAGTTTTTAATGCCATGGTTTGCTGTTGTTAAGAATTATGGCCTATAATCTTCGATTACTTCCAAGTCAGTTGAAAATTAAACTTAAATTGGGTGGTTATTGGCAATATTTTGCAAGGTTTATAATCTAAAACATAGAACTCAAATTATCATGAAAATCAAGTCTATTGAAAAAAGGACTTTTAAGGATTGTTTTGAACATAACAACCACTAAGAATTGAATGTTCTTCTTCGCTTAGACTAGTTTGCAAACATATCTTTTTGGAATTTATCTTCTAATGTAACTTTGATGTAAATTACTTAATTACTATGACTTCATTATGCTATTTGATCTTGTTTTATGTTATTCACATATTGTATCTCTAATGACGGTTTAACTTTACTTAATTCATCTTTAAATTTAATTTACATAGATCATTTCCATTTTAGACATAGTTTCAATTTGTGATAACTTATTTAAAACTTTTCAAATAATCTTTCGTGCTTCATGTCCAAATCTTTGTTAATCACAACTTCAGTTTCATTTTAAGTAAATTTACGGTGTCATTTCATAATTTATAAATATTCAGCCCCTAGCACCGCGCGGGATCTCACTAGTTCCATATGTGATTTATCTTTGCATTATCAGGATGGGAATGCACAGCTCATGATACTTGTGTTTTTGAAGACACAATCACAACACCTAGTATAAATTTCCCACATCCTCCCAGAGGTATTTTTTTTCTCATAATTACAAAATATTTATATTTTTTAGACTTATTATTGATATTACAAAATATTTATTTTTAGGTAAATATTATTTGGTAGATTCGGGATATCCAACACCAATTGGATATATTGGTCCATATAGAAATGAACGCTGATGTCTTCTAGATTTTAGACGTTCATCTGTATTTGAAAATGGTAATGAAGTATTTAACTACTATCATTCATGTCTGAAGTGCACAATTGAAAGAACTTTGGTGTGTGGAATAACAGATTTGCAATTTTGCGTCATATGCCAAAGTTCAAAATGAAAACCCAATTTCAAATATAAATTGCAACAATGACTATTTATAATTTTATTCGACGAAATTCTGAAACAAATTTTGAGTTCACACATGATGAAGATGAAAATATTATTGAAGATGGAGATGATAATCAAATAGGTGATAGCATATCTGCAAATTTATCTGTTGCCTCTTCATCAGAAATGAACATGATTCGAGACTCTATTCGAAATTAAATCTTAGTATACAAACCAAATCTTATTAAGTAGATAAAAAAATTTAATGTTCCTGCAATTAAATTATTGTTATATTTATATTTATATGTAGTAATACACTTTTGCATTTTTATACACCTTGTTATTATTTTCTTTAAGTTTGATATAAACTTTTTTATATATATATATATATATATATAACTTTTTATAATATGTACATAATATTTTATATAATATTAATATGTTATAATTTAATATCGTTTAATTATAAGAATTATAATATGTTATAATATTAACTAATTACAATTTAGTTTAATCTTTACTCATTTAGCAATTTTATATCTAAAAGTGATTTTGATTTTTGTTATCCAAATAATATTTTATCAATTATATTTATTTTTAAATTAGAGTATCCAAATATAAATTACGATGAAACAAATTCAATTTTGAGGGATCAAAAGAAATATTCCAAAGGAGAGGATAAAATTTAGTATAATACTTATATGATTGATTTTCATCACGCAACTTTAAATTAATAACTTTCGTGCTTAATAATTATATGATTGACGATGTTGAATAAAGTTAATTAAAAAAACAAGTTACATATTGTAAAAATAATAGGTGATTAATCAGTAATTTAGTATAAATATTATATATATAAAATTTAAAATAATATTCATCTAATTATTTTAAATTCTAAACTGTTTTAATATTCTATTCTTTATATAATATGTCATTAATTAGTAATTTAGTAACATTTATTTATTTATTTAAGTTATAATTGTATATGAATTAAATATTTTATAAATAGATGAAAATATGATATTTGTATGCATATAAGATTTTGTCCACAAAAATTTAAATTAATTATTTCTCCTTTCATGTTATAAAAATGAAACAAATAACAAAAGAATTATGGATTTCTTGCAAATATGGGTAAAGATGATAAAGAAATGAGCTTGGAGTTTATGATTTGTTAATTTGAAAATTTAGAGCTTTTATGTGTGAAAAATATTTAAAATTTAAAATTTATAAAGGAAATTAATAAATTATATAACTATAACTCTTTAAAGTAAGTATTTATAGTAAATATTTGTTTGTATTTTTATTGGAATTTAAATACTACAGTCACTATTAAATTTATTGTACTGGTGTATTGTGGGTAACTGCACAATCGATTAATATTTAGAATTTAATTTCAAAAAGGTTTTTTACATGCCTTTAATTAAATAGTGTTACATTAATAAAAATAACTTTTGTTCGACTGTGTAAAATGTTTTACACTGTTAGTGTACTAAAATTAAACTTTAATATTTATGAAAAAAAATATAATTTTCAATAAAATTTAAATTTGATTTAAATATAAGTTTGAAAAAAATTATATTAAAAAGTAAAATAAAAAATTAATTTGGTACAATATAAATCATAAAAACATATGTCAATTGTTTTTAAATCAATTCAAATTATATCGTAAAATATAATTTTAAATCAATTCAAATTATATTACAAAAATAAATACGAACGAATTGATGTGATACGAAAATAGTAAAATTTCAAGAAGAAAGGAAAACACTAGTAGTTTTAGAGAAAAAAAAAAGAGATTGATTGTGAAATATAGCCAAATCTTGGACACCTTTTTAATTTACATGTTTAATATTTAAAATGATATATGTGTACTATTATATACATCTTTACATATCATTTAGCAACGTAAAAAAATACAAATATTAATAGAGAAAAATTTATATTTCCTATTTTTTTTTGTATTACTAAATAATCTATACATGTATGTATAATGATACATTTAATATTACCATAATATTTAAAATCTAATCAAAATAAGGACAAACATTTATTATAAATACATATTTAATAGGTTGTAGTTATATAATTTGTTAATTTTTTTTTTTATAAATTTTAAATTATTATATTTTGTAAATATGAATTTTTTTATTATTTAAATAAATAAAAAATTTGAAAGTTCACATGTTTAAAATTAGAATGATATTGTTAAGAAAAAAATTTTTAAATAAATAAAATAAAAATGATATTTATCAAAATATATTATTCTGGAGATATTTACTAAAATATATCTTATTAGCAGTATCGATTTAGACTGGTATTAAGTTATTTTTAATACCGGTCCGAATCATTATTGAGCCAATTTCTTAAAAAAATTCAACTAATACCGGTCTAGACCGGTACTGAAAATAATCAGTATCGATTCCGGACCGGTATTGACTTAAAAAAATTGAAAAAGTGTGTCAGGAAAAGTAGAAACTGCAGTAACAAGAAAACAGTACAAGCATGTGCACAAGTTTGAATTTGATGCACATAGGTGAGTTCAAATTTTTTAAAATTTGATTTTGACCCCTTTAACTATTGATTTTTTTATTTTAAGTTATCAATTTCATTTTGTCATTTTCTACATTTTTGAGACCCTGATATATGTAGTGGACGGTCACTTCTCCATCTTCTTCTTGATAGGAAAATTTTTTAAAATAAAATAAAAAAATTTTTATTTTCTAAAAGAAATTAAAATGACATTAATTACGTGAATCTAATTTTTTTTTTGGTTTTATAAGAAAGTTCACCGTAAGTTAAGGCTATTTTGGTGAAAGAGGGAAGTTAGTAATAACTTAAGGCGAACTAGGGTGCTTTTCCACCCAAATTGCATGATGTTCGCCCTAACTTGAGGCGAACTTGGTGGCAGCATGAAGTTAGCTGCAACTTGAGGCGAACTTCGTGGCATATAATATTTATATTTGACACCCTAAGAAAATTAAAAAAACCTTAAACATCTAATTAATTAAACTAATA
>JASCZI010241994.1:6625-40593 GCA_036250425.1 Stylosanthes scabra | reverse complement strand
GGATCACTTTTGAGACTCATAAGGATTGGAATCTGATTTAGATCTTCACCTGTTTATTTGATTGATTGACTAAGAGATTAGCTTTTGATTAGGTAAATAGAAACTACGTTACTAAGAGATTAGGGCTTAGTTACACTAGATTCGTTGTGCTTGATAACTGAGAACCTAGAATTAGTATCCGAAAGTATGCATTGGCCCTCAGGGGAAAAATATCTCCGAAGCTCTTAACATCTCATTCCATTGATTAATTCACAAGTAATTTTCTGCACTCTTATACTCACTATTTTCGTGTTCATCACCATCATTCTCCTCAAAGTTTTATTTTGATCTGATTAGAATAATTGATAGATAGTATTGTTTAGTCCTTTATTCCTCGTGGGAACGATACCCACTTCACTGTGGTATTACTTGTACGATTCGGTGCACTTGCCGAGATCGGAGCGTATCACAGACTTCACCAAGCTCTTTGTGGTTGAAACAAATGCTTCTGGAACAGGTATAGGTGCTGTTTTGTCTCAAGAGGGGCATCCCATTGCTTACTTTAGCAAGAAGCTCGGGAACCGATTATCGGCAGCCTCAGCATATGTTAGGGAGTTATATGCAGTAACCCAGGCTGTAGCTAAGTGGCGGCATTACCTTTTGGGTCGCCAATTCACCATTAAGACAGATCATCAAGGATTGAGGGAACTAATGACTCAGGTACTCCTTACTCCGGAGTAGCAACACTACCTGACAAAGTTACTTAGCTATGATTTTGTTATTGAGTACAGACCCGGCAAGCTCAACAAAGCAGCCGATGCGTTGTCACGGCAAGAGGAGGCAAATGATCAAGCCTGCTTTTATACACTTACTGCAATTCAATCAGCTCTTCTCCCTACCATTTTAAAGGCGAATGAGGTTTCAGAGGAGGTTCTTAACCTCAAAGAGAAGCTACAAAAGGTGCCTTACATGATTATGCAGTTAAGGATGGACTACTTCTATACAAAGGCAAGATATGGATCCCTGATTTTGAGGATTTAAGGGAGCAATTGATACATCAATTCCACTCCACTGTCACAGTAGGGCATGGTGGAATCCTGAAAACATACAAGGGTGTGGGTGAATTATTTTTTTGGCCTAAGATGCGGCAAGATGTAATCCATTTCATTGACCACTGTGATGAATGCCAATGTACTAAATATAGCACCGGGAAACCTCAGGGCCTTCTACAGCCACTACCAATACCAGCTTGCCCTTGGGAAGATTTGAGTATGGACTTCATTACCAAACTGCCTAATTCCAGCGGGTTTACTGTAATTCTGGTGGTCGTAGACAGATTTAGTAAAACAATTCGAGTAGCCCCGTTGAAATCTGGGTTCACTGCGAAAATAGTAGCTCAGAAGTTCTTGGCAATAGTGGTGCGATATCATGGGTTTCCTTCGACTATAGTTTCAGATCGTGATCCTCTGTTCTCAAGTCGATTTTGGAAACAACTCTTCCAGCAATGCGGCACTAAGTTGATCTATAGCACGACATACCATCCCCAAACTGATGGGCAGACAGAGGTTGTCAACCGCACCTTGGAACAATACCTGAGGGTGTTCTCCCACTCCCACCTATCGAAATGGTCAGTATATCTTACTTGGGCTGAGTATTGTTACAATAATTCCCATCATTCTGCTATTGATATGACACCCCATGAGGCTCTTTATGGCTACAAACCACGCACTATTCCTTACTACATTAGTCACTCATCGCCGGTTCAAGATGTAGATGATTTGATGCATGTTAGAGAGGTTCTTGATATGGAACTTAGATTCAGGTTGCAGGAAGCGCAGGAGCGTATGAAACGCCGTGCGGATGCTCATTGCAGAGATAAGGAGTTCTCTCCCGGCGACATGGTTTTGCTGAAATTACAACCTTATAGACAGGGGTCTATAGTCCATTGAAGCAACCTGAAATTGAGCAAACGATTTTTTGGGCCCTTTAAAGTGCTGCAAAGGATTGGAGCAGTGGCTTATAAACTGGAACTCCCGGAAGGAAGTACAATACACCCTGTGTTTCATGTGTCCTTGCTGAAGGCATATAAGGGTGCCACTCCTACTAATACTCCAGTTTATAATCTTCCCTTTTCTTTACCTTTTGAACCTATACCAGCTGCCATCATTGACAGTAGAGTTGCTGAGCTTGAAACGGGAGGCAAAGAGGTACAAGTTTTGGTTGAATGGCAAGGTAGTCCACGAGAGGAAGCAACATTGGTGAATTGGAATGACTTGTCCAAAATGTTCCCTCATGTAGACCTTGAGGACAAGGTCGTTGTCGTCGGGGGAGTAGTTGATACGAGCCCAATAATACAAGACCATGCTCACAGCCCAAGAGAACCAGTGTTGAATGAAGAAACTATAGCAGGGCCAAGTAAATTAGGCCCAAAGCCAAGAGTCCCAAGAGTGAGAAAACCTCCTATATGGATGAGAGATTATGAGGCGTGATAAGGGTGCATTGCAGGGGATAGTTCACATTGCAGCAGAGTTTGTTACACAACAGAATTGGTGAATTGGATAAGTAGTGGAAAGGAAAGGAAGGAATGCAGCTATTGAATCATTTGGTAACTTTGGAGTCTACCCTACTCAGAAGGGCAATTTACTGTTTCATTCTTCATACTTCTACACACTCTTCTTCTTATTCTGTATTACTTCTCATGATCGTTAATACAGTGATAATAATACACACTTCCCTTTCTTGATGATGATTGTTACTTGAATAGCTTGTTTGGAATTGTTTTATCTTTCACAGGTGTATCAAATTCACACACACTATTCCTTTCATAGGTTCAAACCTCCTATACAGCACATTAGGAGCCAAACAAATCCTCCACTATGACAATGCCTTAGATGCCTCTCTTTCCCTCTTCTGAAGTTGAGCATTGGATCTGAAAATTCTTCTTCCTCAACCAATTTGTAGTGCATTCTCCTGTATTTCCCAATTGTCAAGTTGCGCCTTGAAACCTCAAATTATTTTTTCTCTTCCAATTTGCAGTACTTATGTGTTCTCCTCTCTTTCCCTATTCTCAAGTTGCGGTGGTTTTGCTTGGTATTTTTCAGTCACAAAATATTTGGTAGTTGCTGGAACTGAGTGTTTGAACTTTTTCTACGTTTGCTAACAAGTATTTCTTTCCCCATCTTCTCTTATCTCATTCTTTTATTAGTATGTAAATTTTATTAATAAAAAAATGTGATTCAATCCTACAATTGAATGATTATTGAGAGGTGAATTTTAGAGTAGGGGTCTTCCGACAAAAATTAATTCTAATTTTTTCCTTGCAGTTTCTCAAGAGTTATATTACTATGAAACAATATGCATGGCCATTAAACTTTTAGTATTATAATCTAGAAAGAAATTCAAAATAGTTTTTTTTTGGTTATCATTTACTTAAACTTGCTTCTATTTGATCATTTTTCACTTCCACATCTTCCTCTTAATCCAGCTCCATTTTTCCTGCTTGTATTAGAGTTCAACTCCTCTGTGATTCCATATTCAATCATATAACATCTAAATCCTATTTTTCTTTGAGTCACTCTCCATATTGATTCAAATAAATACATGTTTTGAAATTTTTATTTTTCTACAGAGAATTTCATTACAAGAACAAAACAATATTTGAATGTAATATCATATGAATCTTTTCATGCAACGGAAAACGATGATGATAATAATAATACTATTGTCATAATAATAGAAAATGGAAATATAAACGAAAAAATAATAACAGATTAAAAGAAAATTGAACAAAATAAAAAAATGATTGGTTCCCGACTAAAGTAAAGACGAAGAAGAAATTCATTCAAAAGATCTCAAGAATCTCCACCACGAAATTATTGCAGAGAGGGCAATTGCCCTTACCAACCATGAGTTCCCTAGAACACATCCTACAATAAGAGTGACCACAATGGCTGATAGCATTAGCCTTATGCCTTACCATGCAAACTGAGCAAGTGTATTCCATATCATCACCACCCTCATCTTCCTCGTCCTCATCAAAATCTTCATCCTCACTCAGAATGTACCTCGATCCTTCAAACCCCATCTCTCTATCAGTCTCCTCCAGTAGATCCATTAGTGACATCATCGCCGGTTGCGCTTCCCCTTCTTCCTCTCCACCATCAACAACCTCCCCAGCAGCAGCCGCCTCTGCCGCCTCTTGTGCTGCTACTGCCTCTCTTGCAGACAGAGTCCTACTTCCATCAGGACGCAAGCTGTCTTCATCATCTTGGTCCTCATCGTTGAAGTTGTCTCGAAATGTTACCACGCGACCCTTCCGGTACGGCTCTGACCCTATGGCCATGCCAGAGGAGTTTCGCCGAGAAAGCTGAGGACGGAGTAGTGCAGGGGCTGGCTCTGTGGGATCGCCAGCAGTGAATGTAGCCTCAGAAGAACTATAGCGGGTGGAGCTCCGACGAGAGAAGGTGCCCCTGGCTGCTAGTGATGGGGGAGGAAAGGCAGCTGGGACGTCATCAACGTTGCCATCGTTGTTGGGTTGGTCAGCCATGTGAGGGTGGTGAGTTGAATCGTCGTTGGAGATGGATTCAAAGTGTTTGAGGGAGTTGCGGCGACCAAATGGGGTAAAGATTCGGCTGTTTGGGTTAGGGAGGGTAATGTCCGAGGTAGGAACTCGAATTGCCGATGTCCAAGCAGAGCCGTAACGCTTTAGCAGAAACGTGTCCTTGAAGGCTTTCCAAGGCCTATAACAAATTCAAACCGAATAAAACGGGTAAATTACAAATTATATATAGAGTTCGAGATATTATCGAGAGTTCTGACTTTCTCCAATCAACCACATGTCACTTGATTACAATAATTTTATTATAAATGGTCATTAATAACTTATCATTTAATTAACTAACATATGAATGCAAAAACTTTCATTTACTATTAGTGTACCTAAGAATTTTTCCACCATTCCACTTAATATTAGGCACATAAAATTAGGGAAAAACTCACTTGAAGAAATCTTCATGCAAATATTATATTCTAGAGTTAGATAATTTAGTTAAAACATGTTCGGTCGAACATTAATTCGTCTAACAAATCACAAGGTAATCTTCATATGAAGATGTTTACATGTAAATATAGAAATAAATACCAATGAATATGAAACAAGAGTACTGCTATGTAGCTAGTAAATTAGGTCAAGATTTAAATAAATTAGACTTGTAATATAGTTAGTTCGAATAAGTATGTACTACACTTTCGTTTACAATAATGGTTAAGTAATAAGCCTCAAAATATATTAAAAGATTTGAATTTTCCCCTAAGAAAGTTGGATTTCTATATAAAAAACTACTATATCATATACTAAATTTAATAGTTACAATGAAATGTAAAATTTTAAAGTATTTAAAATATGTAAAAAAATATACAGTAAAATGTAACAAATTTAATAACTTTTCATTATAAGTTTATTTATATATTTATTTCTTTCTTAACATATATAGGTCTGGCAAAGTCAGTCAGATTAATTTGTAAATCTACTTGACCTATTAACAAATTTGTGGCTTGATAATTTTTTAGTATCTGAACCATATAAAAGTTAGTACTATTTGGTTAAATTATTTGGTGCCTATAATTTTATCAAATTTTTAATTAAATTTCTATATTTTTTTTAATTAAATTAGATCCATATACCATATTAGATTTTATAATTAAATACATATCATGACAAGAACGTTAAATATAACGAAAAATTTTATTACTTAAAACAAATATACTCCTTCATAGGATACAAGTCTCAAACGAATATACCCTTATATAACGGAATATTCCGTTATATTTAATGTTTTTGTCATGATAAAGACTTAACTACAAAATTTAATATGGTAAAGTAACCTAATTGAAAACAACACTAAATTAAAAATTTAGTTAAACTGCAGCGACCAATAAATTAATTTAACCTTAAGATTATTAAGTTAGAACATAATAAAAAATAATTTTGTTTTAATTTTCAAGGATTTTTTGCATAGATTTATGTATTCTTTTCTCTATCTCATATAAAGAGAAATATAAATTTAGTAGCACACAACTTTCCAAATGAAACTATGTGTGGTTGGAAGAAGTTCTTGTTAGATTTGTAATAACTCCACTCTTTTATGTTATAGCCATCATAAAATGAATTGGGATTTTTTTACACGTCTAAAGAAAAAAAAGTTTTTTTGCGTATAATACATTATTATGTGAGTTTGGCAAGTTTTTCAACGATTTGAATATTATTAGTATTGAGGTCTTTTGAATATAGGAATAGTTGAATTTTAAATGTTACATATAGAAGTGTGTATAGTTCATGTATGCTCCTAAAAATATGAAATTATAAAATTTAAATGTTATTATATTTATGTCAACTTATGTAATTTAAATTGTGTAGTATAAATTGCAGCTGATTACTTTTTAAAAAATTAGAATGTTAAAATTTGATAATATAATATGTAAATAGCTCAATCTTTGTATACAAGCAAGAACACCAAATTGAATACAACATTTAAAATCATATTCCACGGAGACAAGTGGTATAGAAAAGCTGTAACTAATTGATGCATAGAAAATTAAAAATTATATTAGTCTATAGGTAAATAATTTCATAAAATTTTTAATTTGTCCTATGTTTTTTTTCCCTTTTAATTAAGTCTCTACACCCAGTGACGGAACCAAGGGGGACAAGAGATGGTCATGGTCCCTCTAAGGTTTTTAAAAAAAATTTAAAAGTATAGTTAATTATATTTAAAAAAAAATTAATATTAATCTAATTATTTATTAATATATATAAAATAAAAAAATATTAGTATAATATTCATTTTAAAACCAAATAAAATTAATTATGTTTTACTTGTGTTCGTATTATTTATTATTTCTATTACAATATTTTTGTATCTAAATATTTTTATAATTATTATTTAGAAGTATATATATATATATATACTAGGATTAAGAAAATATCAAAACTAAAAATAATTGGTTTATTTTTTTAAGAGAAAACTTAATTTGAATTAAGTTATAATTCTTTAGTTCTAATTCAATGAGTAATAATATTTAATATTTTATTGATCAAAATACACAGTATAGAAAATCAGTCATCAATGTATAATACGTTATGCTAGATGAACATTAAAATCAGCCACTAAAATTAGTCACCAGCGTATAATACATATTAAATAACAAAATACACATTAAAAATGAGTTAAACTATATATGTATTTTGTATTTCAATGTGTATTATACATAGTAGCTGATTTTGATGTACAAATAAAATTATTCATAATTATTTAATAGTCTATATTTTTTCTCGACCCCTCGTATAAAATTTCTAGTTCCGCCACTATCTACACCATATTAAATTTTGTAATTAGGTGCATACCGCAACAAAAACGTTAGATATAAAGAATATTATATTATATGGGGTACATTCTTTTTAGACTTGTGCGCCGTAAAGGGCTAGATAATTCATTTTATATAACAAAATATTTTATTATATTTAATATTTGAAAGAAAAAAGTATAAATATCTAATTGAAAATTTGGTTAAACTTACAGCTGTCAAAAGAGCAGGCGGGCCGAGTTCAAGCTAACTCATCACGAGTGGTGAGCCAAACTAAAAAAACGAGTTGACTCATATTTTAAATGAATTAAGGAAATGTCAACCCGACTGAACACGTCTAAATTAACAAGTGAATTCATTTAGCTCTTTTTTCCTTTAAAAAATAAAATTACTATATAATTTTAGTCCTTTTTCACTACATATCCATACAAAATCAAAAACAATTATCACATATTAATATAATTTTACATTAAACCCATGCTCGCTCAACCCAAATCTGCCTAATTCGCGAGTTATACGATCCAAACCAAATTGATTCACTTCAACATGAGTTATAAGTTTACCGGTTCGACTCGCTCATTTATGTGAGTGATTCGTGTCGACTTGTGAGTCGCAACTAAACCCAAATTAAGAAATAAAATATATCTCTATTCTCAAAATAAGTATTTTTTATATTGTACATTTATTGAAAAATGAAGTTATATAAAACATTGAAATGCTTTGAAAATATTAATTTTGATGATTATATCCTCTGTTTCAAAATAATTTTCGCTTTCGCTTTTTAGGTATATTGAAAAGCTTAATATATCTAGACTTCTACGCTGTCTAAATAGATCAACATTTTAATAAACCCTAAAAATAAAAATGACTATCATTTTAAAATGGAGCGAGTATTAACTTACTTGCGTTTTTTCTTGTAGGACTGTGAGTGGTAAAATGATTTTTGATTTGATAAGACGTCATCAAGTGTTAATCCGGCTAGCGCTTGTTGCTGCCCTGACATTGATCATGAGTTGTTCCTTTCAGGTAACCTTTCATATTATAACAAAATATATTTTAAGAAAACTTTATTATTACAAGAGTTCATTTCAAATATAATTCAACAAAAAAGAATGCTAGAGGGTTAGCATAATTTACTATTTTTTTTTCATAGTTAATCATCAAATTTAAAAATATTAGTTGTTAAAATATATTATTAAACTACGAATTAAATGTATAAAAATTACTGGCCAAAAGTGGTGGCTATACTAAATTAAATTTCGTGACCTTTTAGCATTCCTCTTTGGTAAAACAAAATGTTCTAGACAAAAATATTGTATTTTTTATAATACTTTTCTCCCCTAATTCGGCAGAAGTAAATTGTAGAGTTTTGTTAGTAACAGAGGTTCGAGTAATTCCCATGTGCATGAGAATATCAATTCAAATCTCATCATTGTCAATAACACACAAACAAATTGGAAGAAAGATTTTTAAAAATAAGAAAAGTTCAAGTTTATTTTTCTCCTTAACATTTGTCAAAACTTTCAAAAATACTCGTAATTTTTTATTCAATTTTACTCATAACATTTTCGAACAGTTTCAAATCTATTTTTACTGTCAAATTTTTTATACTCAAGATATGGTTAAGATTTCTTTTTCAATTTTATCATTCTTTATATACCATCCAACACCTACCAAATATGGAGATTTGACGAGCTTTTGTAAAGACCATTGCAATGACATCGGTGCCGGTGTAAAAAGGAGAAAAGGATGATGATAATGGCGAATGATGATGGTAGGAAATTGGTTTTAAAAGAAGAATGATGAAGAAAAATAATTTTATGATAATGATTATGAAGATGAATAGTATTTTGAGGGTAAAGTTAAAAGAAATATTGTTGACACACATTGGCCGTTAAAAATTTAATAGTAGGGGTAGAATTAAAACCAATTCAAAATATTAGGGGTAGAATTGAAACCAACCCATAATATTAGATATATTTTTTAAACTTATCACAAATATTAAAGACTAAAAATGTATTTTACCCATAACTTATTATATATTTGTTTGAACAAATAGGCTAATAATGCAAGAACTAAGGAAGTTGTATGCCATATATGATTGTTGAGTGAGAAGTCTTGTATTTCTTTTATTAACGGGATGAACGGATTTCTCCTAGATTAGATAGAGAACAAAAGGCCAGCATGGCTGAAATAAATTGAAATCTCTCTCTAACTTTATCTCTCTACCTCTTGTTTCTCAAATCCGTCCGTTTTCAAGAGCCAGTCCAGGGCCACCGCCGCCGGCTAGCTTCCGTGGCAGCGGTGGCCTCCCTCCTGCATCCCTTCTTTTTCCTTTTCCTACTTCCATTTTCCTTCTCTGTCAACACACTTCTTCTTCTTCTTCTCTCCTTTCCTTTTTTTCTTTCTCTCTCTCCTACCACCCTCTCTTCTTGTCGCCCCCCTCTAGGGGTGTCAAACGGGCTGGCCCGCCCCCGCCCCTCCAAAATCCCGCCCCGCCTAGTGAGGCGATCCTAAAATTCTACCCCGCCCCGCCTAATGGCGGGCTGGCGGGTTGGGGGCCAAGCCCGCCAAACTTTTTATTTTTTATTTTTAAATAAAAATAATTAAATTTATTAAAAATGTATATATAATTTCAAAAATATATCAAAAAGTTTTAATTTTTAATTAATATTATTAAAAACATCTAATTAAATATTGATTTTTTAATATAATTTTACAAATATTTCAATAACTTATAATTTTTTACTAATTAACTAATTATTTACTTTATTTTTTGAAAAAAGTAGCGATAAAAAGAGACCCGGCAGGCTAGCCCGCCCCGCTGAAGCCCGCGGGCTAAACGGGGCGGGTTAGACGGGTTTTCTTCTTTTGGCGGTTTTGAAATTCTAGCCCGGCTCACCTTTTTTGGCGGGTTAAGCGAGCCGACCCGGTGATTTTCGGCCCGTTTGACACCCCTACCCCCCTCTAATCTATCTCTCCTTTTTTTTTCTTTCCTTCCTCTTCTAGTATGCCATGCTTTCCCTTTCCTCTTCTGTTTTATGTTTATGTTGTTTTTTGTTTTTGTCACTAGCTTCAGATCCAGATCTAAATCTTGAATAACCCTTGGATGGTGCTTCCCCTTTTGTGGTGTGTTTTAACTCCTTTTATGGATAAAGTTACATGAAAAACTCAGAAAAATTACCATGGGGACATAATTTTAGTTAAAGCTTCAGTTTTGAAAAAAAAAATAGTTTTACATAGAGAAGAAGAAAAAGTATCCATATGTATTGCAACACGTCTGTGTTCGTAAAGAAACAAAATGGAACCAGATGTATCCTTGTTTCTATCCGTAACGTTTTCAGTAATCGAAGGTTGCGCCTCCTAGCATATCATAGTTCAACATATTGGATATGTATTTTCTTATTTTCGATATAATCTTGAGATTTCCTGCTGTAAGTGCCGTTTGGCTTTATCAAATTAAAATTATGTTTTCTTTTAAATAAAAAAAAGACCAGCATGGCTTGGAGATTTTGACATTGTGTAATAAAAAAGAGAGTAATAAATGATATATCTCTACTTTTATGCATATATGAATTAGTATTAATTTTTTAAAAATTATAATTATAAAAAATATCACTTTTGGTGTAGATAAATGAGCTCCATAAACAATGAAAAAGGAGCTCTATAAACAATAAAGGTTGAGTAAGTGAGAATACGAAGGTAATTAAAATGGATTAAAGAATTAATTTATTTATTAATAAGTCATGTGCATTACACATTATCAATAGCATAACATTTTAAAACATTATTAAGATGCAAAGTATATGTTGCTATAGTTTAAGAAGAGAAGGGGTTTCGGTTAATTATATTTTTTCCGATAAAATATACTTTTTGTTTCTAATAGGTACCAAAAGTTTTAAAAGTGTCGCAAATTTTTTATTTGTTTTAATTTTATCCTTAATGTATTTAAATTGTATCAATTTTAACCTTATCTCTAATTTTTTTATTTCAAAAAATAGTCAAAATCATTTTTTCCTATATTACCCATGTTTAGTATTCACCATCAACACCATTTTTAATGATCATATCCGTTGTTTTCTCTTCTACAATGCCACCACCATCATCAGTCTCCTCCCAAAATATAGCCATCCACGCATTGCCTCTTTCACACGCTGCCACTTACACCGGCACCACTCTTATCTTCCTCTCCTTCACTTCTCATTCCTTCTCTCTTCTAGCTCTCAAACCTTCTCTTCTTCCCGCCTCGCAATTACGACGTCATCGATGACTCCGACTTTGTTTCACTTGACGAGGAGGGAATTCCTTCACAAATCCCTTATGAAGACGCTCCAACAAATGCTACCAGAGATAGATCAGTTGTGTCGCCAGAAAAGAGAAACTTCCCTATCAATTTTTATGGTTTCAGTACCAATTTACCCTCGCTATTATCCCTGAAGGACTGCAAACACAGTGATGGTTTTGATTCGGCTCCTTTGGCGAAGAAGTTGAAATATGTAAATTTGTTTTAGGTTTGGGAATTCAAAAGAAATAATGCCATTATATCTGATTTAGCTTCATTTATTGAAGCTGCAAACCTAAATAAAGTAATTCTTTTACTAGTGGAGGCAAAACCGCAAAAGCATTGTTCTTCTGAATCATGAAACCTGAGTTTGAGTGAATTTTACTCAACTTCTTCGATGTTCATGTTAATCCATATTTATTTATTAAGGATTATTAGATTACGGTAGTATTTATGGAAATTCACACCTATGTAAAAGTTTATCTACAAATATGGTATTTCACTTTTTTTTAAAATAATTTAATCTGTATAAATTTATCTTTATCTTTGATATATAATATATTAAGAGGCACACTTTGGGGAGGTTATAATTAGTAGGAAAATTTTAGGAAAATTATACGGTATGTCGCAAAAAATATGGTATACCGATATTTCATCACTTTTTAGTAGTTAATTTTAATTATAAAATAAAATATGTTTAAAATAAACGATTAAAAGTACTTAAATACCGATATGTTACGGTTTTCACGGAATACGTTATAATCTTCCAAAACGTTAAAATGTATCACGGAAACTACAATATAATATCTATAATTATTATTTGGAAAACATGTAGATTAAGTGTTGTCAACTAAAGATTGGTGACGAGTCTTATATGGTGATGCAATCATGCTGAAAAGTAGCTTGTGCGACTGCAGCCCGTTGCTGGCACATGGGCAGTAATCAGTTAATTACAATGTGTTTAGCAATTAGCATGACAATTGTTGGACCTTGTGCATCATTTTGTTTCTGAATCAGTTATTTGGATCGTAAGGAGGAAAGTTTTACTTTGTTATGGGCTTCATTTTGTTTTTATATATTTATCCGTTTATACAATTTGTGAATTAAATTATTCAATTTGATTATTGAGCATACCGAGTATTCTAATAACTTTGATTGATTTGGTGATTTTTCCAGCATAAACTATAAATTTAAATAATTATTGATATTTTAGGCAATAATAATATTAAGAAATTTTAAATATTCAGGATAAAGTATAATTTTTATCCAAAAAATATAATTAAATTTTATTTTGTTTTAATTTAATCCTAAAAATTTTTGATTTGTCAGATATATTCTTTATAATTAATTTTTTAAGTAAAGAAAGACTTATTTAGCGACAATTTCACAAGAACAACCTTTTAACAAAAATAAGCCAAACACAAAATTACGTTATTATTGTTGAATTGGTCATAAATTTTTTGAAAATTTAGCTAACATGGACATATTTGGTGCAAGTTGAAAACTTTTAAGTGTATATTTATTTTGCTCAATCAAGTCCAACCAAGTTATTTATTTTATGTTCAATAAAAAATTATTACTATATCAAATAAAAATTTATTTTAGAGTTTATTTTTGTGTTATTTGGCATCAAAATAATCTTCTATTTAGTGTAAAAATAAATGACTTGGATGACCAAAATAAATATATAAATAGCATTATCATTTAATAATTTATGCCCTACTCTCTATTAAGTTTAAAATATAAATTCTTGTGTAAATAAATGCCCCCAATCAGAGGGAAACAAAACACAAAAAAAATTGATTCTAAAAAGGTTAAAAATAAAAAGTAGTCTTTGGATTCAAAGTTTAAAAATTTTGCATTATGTCAAAGTGAGAAATTAAAAAACAAAGAATTTACGATTTCGTAATAATTTAAAAAAAATTAAATTGATTTGTTTGCCTCTAAAAAATGTGTATCAGGACATATGATTTTTTAAAAAGTGAGTATATAATGTAGCTAATATATAGTAAAGACTTGCGCAATAGCGCACACATTTTAAATTCCCAAATTGTAAAAAGCTTGAAGTTTTATTCAAAATGTGAATGATGAGATGCTTTTTGAATTTACCTTATTATTAGGTTAAATTTCATTTTCATTTTTAATAAGACTCCATTTGGGTGAATTTCATTTTTAATAATTATATTTGAAATTTAACCGAATCGTGAAATAGGTAAATTTTTTTAAATTATATTAGAAATAAGATTTTCTGAATTTATTTAAATAAAAAGGATTTTAATAATAGTTTTGTGTTTCCAATGCTATTTGTATTTTTCTTTTATGCTAGTTTTTTTAATTATTACTTGAAATTTCTCTTAATAACAAAAATAATAATAAATTTAATGAAAAAAACTATATAAATAACCAAATCTATTCTTTGGCCTAATTGCATTCTTTTCATAACCCCTTTGTCCAATAGACAATAAGTGAGAATTTGAATTTTAATCACAATGCCTAACCTCAATTTCCAGTCACAAATCACTGCATGGTGTCGTTAAAGTTAGAAAAGTTGTTATCACCGCATAAGGACCAGGCCGCCCAGGTGTCATTGCGGGACACTAACACGCCTTATCTACACATGTAGATTTTCCATATCTAGATCATAGAACTTCTCTCACTATAAACATGAAAATCATGGGATCTAATATGAGTCCCTCACTTCAAAAAAAAAGTTTAGATAAATTGTATGGAAAACTTTCAAGTATATTGATATAACAGTGTATCAATAAATTTTTACTGTTGATTTTTTTCAGTATATCGATGTATTAATATACTTAAAAGCTTTGCCATTGTATGTATTGTTATTATGATAGAAAATCACATTTCTAAGATGGTAGCTTTCTGATGAATGTTGAATAATAGTTGGTTAAAGAGAATAAAACGAAATGAAATACTTCAATGGGAGTAATTGTTTATAGGTATAAGAAACGACAATAATATTTTAGTAGACAAATGTCTATCTTAAAATATTGAAATAGAAACAAAATGATAATACACGAGGGGAAGAAAGCAAAGAAAAAAATAATAATGCAGAAGAACATAAAAGGAAAATGTTGTTTTTTGAATAAATTCATTCATTTTCATTGGAGAACCGCTATAAACACAACCAAGAATTAAAGTAACAGATTTGGATATCTTTGGTCCCCAAATAGATTTGAATTGATCACATGTGTATGATACGAACTTTTTTGTATTAATTTACTTCTGCAAAAACTTGAAAAATGATATCTTAGCAAGGAGAAATAATTATACAAAAAGGAAATGCTACATATTTTACATGAGAATGTCAAAATAATAAATGAATTTAGGACTTACCACATTCAAATGATATATGAAAAAAGACAATGCAATGTTAATTTTAGCTGAATATTTTTGATTTGTCACGTTTTGTTTTCTCTTCTTCTATTGTGTAGTGAAAATTATGAACGATGGTGAATGAGAAAAGATGGTTAGATTGATACCGAGGAGAGAGAGAGTGTAAGTATATGTGCCGTGGGTGTGAAAGAGAATGTTAGCTTTTTAGACACAATCGAATTTTATGGAGAAACACATCTCTCTCATATTTTCGGGGAGGTCATCTCTACTTACAACACTTTCAAGGGAGAATAATATAATGCACAAAACTATAAATGGTGCTCAATGTGTTTTAAATCCACATCGTTCAAATATCTCCGGTGTTTAGGCACAATTTTTTCAAGCAAACAACCAAATATTGTTCCTAACAATTTTAAAAGTTGATAAGATAAAATAACTTCAAATTTTATTAACAGTAAAAATATCCTCCAATCATTTAAAAATCTTATAAAACACGGATACTTCGTTAAATTGGCATCTCCACGTGTCAGACATGTTTCGGACGCGACACTCACCGACACTCGTCCGACATGCGTGTCTTCTGTGTCTCATTCGTGTCCTTAAAAATACAAAAAATATCTCTTCGGACAAACGTGACACTTCAAAATATCTGTCTGCGTGTTCAACAATATTTTTAACTTATGTCATTAAAATGAGTTTAAAAGTAGTATATATTACTATTTCTCAAAACTAAAAGTTAACTTAAATATTTTATGAATTTAATTTTCATGTACTGTTAGTGTAAAAGAGTTTTACATGTACATCCAATGAGGTGTTACCACATCATCAAAAACAATTAATTTTCAAACCCAATATTTCTAAAGTCATATAAATGCATGAATTTGATTGGATGACTGTGTAAAACTCTTTACACCGTAAGTGCATCAAAATTAAACTCATATTTTATATAATTAAAAAGGCATTAAAAATATTTAAAAATAATAATTTAAATTTTAATATAAATAACATGACAAGATATTATTATAATTTTATTAAAAAAATACATTATATTTTATATATATGCTGTATTCCGTGTCATATGAAAAATTAAGATTGGTGTACTGGCGTGTCGCGTGTCGGTGCATCATAGTAAAAATGTAAGGAAAATGCATTTTGTAACTTTTAAAATAATTGACATTTTATCGTAAATAAAATTTTTGATATTTTTATCCGTTTTTAAAAACTTTATATAATATATCTTTTTTATAGTTTCACTATAATATTATTAGTGATTTATTTTTTTTTTCATCCACATAAACAATTCATTGTATTGCTTATTCTTTATTACTCTTCCTCCAAAGTATAAAATAATTATTATTTGTTACTCTATGCCACCACTATAGCACCACCACCAAAAACATCAACTTTATTACCATTGTCATCATCAACAACATTAACAAGAACATCACCATCACAATTGCCATTCACTATCAACAATAACCACCTAATAACTTCTTTATGGTTGACATTCATCACTAATATCAATACCGCCACCCCAATCACCCTCAATAAAAATACCACTACCACCATATCACTATCACCGAGGATCGGTGGTGGAGCTTGGATAATTCTTTTGGGGGCCTAGAAAATTTTCAAGCAATATTTATGTTAAAATAAAATTAATAGAACCAACAAAAATCAATTAAAAACCAACTAAATATAACATACTATTAAATTAAATAAATTAAAAAATTAACCAATTTCTCAAAAATGATAAAAAATAATATATTTATTTGAAATTTTACTTAGAAGATAAAAACTTTGAGAAGTATAACTTACAAATTCTTTATCAGTATACATAAATACAATAAGATTTTTTTATAATACTTATTAATTATTTTTGTATAATATAAAAATTAATTAAAAATAATATTTAAAATAGCACTAAATTAAATAAATAAATAAAAATATCTAATTTATTATTATAATTCAGGATTGCACATAGTAATGTCTGATTTGTGACTCCGTAAAGTACATAGTAATTTATTTTATAATTGAAGTATGACATATTACAATAATGCTACACATCTAAATATTTACCCCAATCAAGTCTAACCAAGTGATTTTTCCCCACTCTCACCCATTACATGCGCTATCACTCTCCCCAAAATTTAAAACACGCATCCACCACAGCTTCTTCCACCGCAGTTTCTTCTTCTTCATCATTGCAGCCACCACCATTGTTGTTGCAGCCATCATCATCATCATCGTCACCTCTTTATTATTGCAGCCACCACCATTGTTGTTGCAGCCGTCATCATCATCATATCTTCTTCTTCTTCTTTTTCTTCTTCTTCTTCTTTGTTGATGTTGTTGTTGTTGTTGATGAAAAACTGAATTGGTTATTTTTAAAAAACAGAAACGGATTTTGAAGACAAGCAGAAACAGATTTAGAACAAAAATAGAAATGAATTTAGTATAAAAAATTGAATTGGATATTCAGGAAAACGGAAATAGATTTTGAATGGAAATAGAAACGGGTTTTAAATGAAAACAGAAACGGATTTTGAATTACAAACTGAATTAGATTTTCATGAAACAGAAACGGAATTTGAATGAAAGTAGAAACAGATTTTGAATGAAAATAGAAACTAATTTTCTTTTACGCCTGGTTTTGGTGATGAACCCACGCTTAGGCGTAGTCTTGTTTAGCTCAAACAGAAAGGATTTTGAATGAAAGTAGAAACGAAATGTAATATATAAAAACTGAATTGGATTTTCATGAAAACAGAAACAAATTTTGAATGAAAGTAGAAATGGATTTTGAATTAAAACAGAAACGGATTATTGGAAGTTACCAGTCAAATGTACTCCATTTTCTTCTTCTTATTCGTTCCTTCATTCTTCCATATCTACATTATCATCATCATCATCTTCTTCTTCTTGCTACTACTATTCCCTCTTCCCGCTGCTACTGCTGCTACTCCTTCTTCCTCATCCTATTTACGTGGTTTTGGTCTTTTCATGGGTGTTCTCCTCACGTTTAGACGTCGTATTCTTCACTGTGGTCTCCTTCTTTTTCATCTTCTTCTTTTTCTATTGGAATTGTTTGATTAGAACTACAATTTTCCATTGTAGATTGAATAATTGAACAAAAAATGAAGAAGTTTGAGCAGAAGACATCGACGAAGGAGAAGAGGAGAGTGATGAAAGGAAGAAGAAGAAAGATGGAAGAACGAAGAAGAAATGCGTCGTTGGAAGTGATGATTGAAGCTGAGAAGAAGAAAAGTGCAGTAACGGTATTACACATAAAAAACGCGTGAGTGAGATTTGCTTGATTAGACTTGGTTTGTTAAAATGCTTGGTTGTATATAATTATCAAACATATTATTATATAAAAAGTTTTCAGTTTATGATACAATAAGATTTTTTACGGTATAGTAATATTTGATTAGATGGTTATATAGATATAATATAATAAAATTTGTTTTATAGTAAGATATATTATTATTATTAATAATAATAATAATAATAATAATAAGTGATCTAGTATCATAGTATCACATTCTAGTATGAATGAAATCAATGAATGAATGATAAAATTAAAAAAAAAAAATGAAAAAGAACGGAAAAAGAATGAACAATAAAAAAGATTGAGTTAAGGTGGAATTGATGAGTATCGAACTGACATGCTTAAAGTTTCCTACATTTCATTGAACCATTAGGCTATTTTGAACTTCATATAATATTCTCACTAAAGATTTTATACAATATTTGGGGGCCATGGCCCCCCTATACCCCAACTAAGCTCCGCCACTGCCAAGGATGTAAAAACAAAGGAGAGAAAAATGTAGTTAATATGAAGCTTTCCTACTTTCATGATTTTATTATTAAATGAAAGATCATATTCTTATCATAATCATATGCTGTTTAATTTTTCATTTTTTATTATTAGATAAATAATGGTTTTTGTCATTAATATTTGCAATAAGTTTCAAAAATGCTCCTAACATTTAATTTGATTCAATTTTACCCATAATGTATACACGCTCCAGCATCTTCTTCTTCATTTCCTCCTTCTTCTATGTCTCCCCCTTCCTCTTCATCCTTCGTCATCATCTTTTTCCTCTTCTACTTCTTCCATCTTCTTCTATATCTTTTTTCTCTATCGCCTTCTTCTTCCAATTGAAATTGTATTGTTTGTCGTCTTATTCATTGTTTGTGTTAGTTTTTATTTAATTGTGATAAGAGTTCCTGTTCGATTCTCCTTTCCATTTATGTTATTTACCATTATGCTATGTTCTATTTAAATTAAGTAACACACATTTCGAATATGAACTTGTTTTATTTCGAACATAAACTTGTTAAATTTAGAACATAAACTTTTACTTTAGAACTTGATAGATTTAAATTAAGTAACACTTATTTTGAATAGAAACTTGTTTCCATTTCGAACATGAACTTGTTAAAATTTAGAACATAAGCTTCTTACTTTAAAATTAGATTGACTTATGTAGTCTGGTTTTCATTAAAGACACAATACATTATAAAGAAAATGACTTTTAGTGGCCATTGACTTTGCTTTTAGCGGCAATAGAAATAACCAATAATATTATAAATAGAGAGAAGAATGTTAAAGCCAAAATGAAGAATCATGACAATTAACAACTTTACATAAGTAACCTCTATTGGTCCATGCCACAAGGTATGAAAACAAATCCATGTGCTCCTTAGAAGATTGATATAGCTTTTTGAAGTTCTCGTCAAAGGAACGTATGAACAATATTACCAAAGCTATCATATATAGAATTATACTCACCTTAACAAAAGCTAATCATGAGCTAGGGCTAGCATTTTGCATGTGTTTGTGAAACATCTCACCATATCATCAATGGTCTCTAGTTTCACCAAGTACTCACATAAGAAAGAAACAAAGGGTTGGAACTACTGCCTTCAGGAAAACTTGAGAGGTAATTTCCAATATCTAAACAAACTATAACGCTATAAACATGATGAGGACGTTTTTGACGATGAAATTTAGGATAAAAGAGAGGACCTCATCAATACTTTTGCACACAATTGCTAATGAATGACCATGTTTTTTATCTTTTGCTAGAAAGTGCTCATAAATGATTATATGTTAAATTAGCCTTCGAAATGCATATAAATTGCTAAATCTTTTCCCCCTTGGTGCAATGATATGTTTGCAAGTATATTTCAGACTTATAGGGATTGAGAAAAGCATGAGAAAGGCTAAGAAGAATATTGGAAGCAAGGATGATTTGAAGAAAGCATGCAAAAGCGAAGATTTCACAAAGAAGAAAGAATGCGAAGCGAAGAAAAGGAGCTATAGTCATCGAATTGGAACAAACTTGGACTCTTTGGAAAGATGAAATCAATGTCTACAACTTTTATGTTGAAGACTTCTTCCAGTTCTACGCGATTCTATGACGAATTCGCATCCAAAGATCGGTGCTCAGAATTCTCCTAATGATGTCAATCCTGACCTTCTGTCACTAATTTGATCATAACTTGAGCTACATAGGTTCAAACGACTTGGTTTCGAAGGCATTAGAAAGCTAACATCTAAGGCTTCGCAACAATATATAATAGTCCATATTTCGAGTGCCCGTGGAAGGGCCGCGCGCGCGTGCAAGCTACGGTGCGGCCGCACGGTACTGGAGTGGCGTGCAGGTCACTCCAGCGAGGGTGCAGGGGCGCCAGGTACATGGCGCGGCCGCGCTATTGCGTGGTCTGCACTCAAAATTGAAGGTTAAAAATGGAATTTCAAGCCAAGATGATGCCTATAAATAAGGGGATGCTACCACAACTCACTACCACCCCCTTTGAGACCCTTTTTGGGGGCTCATTAGTCTAGAATAATTTTAGGATGGTTTTTGGGAAGTTTTTGGGAGAGTTCTCTATCTCTCTCATTTTTTCTCCTTTAGTTCATTGTTGTTCTTCATTTTCCCTTTTTATTTCCAGCCCTCACTAGCCAAACTTTTAGTTTATTTTCATGTTTGAATGTTTATTTATTGATACTCTTGTTGGTTTAATGCAATCTACTACTTGTTTCTTCATCTCTTTCTCTATTTCTCAATTCTAGCTTTTATGTTTTTATGCTCTCATGTTTATATTGCTGGAAAATAATTCAAAAATTTGTTACGAAAATGCCTTTTCTTGTAGTAATTTAGTGGTATTAATGATAATGATAATTGCCATTATATTCATAGTGATAATGGCTAATATATAATTGCCGTCGAGAAATAACTTAAATAAAATAATTAATGGCCATTATATTATTGCCACTAAAAATGATTTTTCTTGTAGTGATAGTAAGTAACACACATTTTGAATTGGAATTTGCTTCCATTTCGAATAGGATTAGAGTTAAAATTTAGAATACGAACATCTTACTCAAGACTAAATAACATACATTTTGAACATGAGCTTGTTAAAATTTAGAACATAAATATTTTATTATTTCTTTTTCAGAAGAGGAGGAGGAAGAAGAAGAGAACACAGAGGAGGCTGAGAAGAAAGAAGAAGAAGAAAATGATGATAGTGATGATGACGACGTTACAAAAGAAGAGAAACAAGGAAAAGAGACAAAGACATAGAAGAAGAATGAGAAGAAGAAGCCATTGTGGCTGACGATGTCTTAAAAGGAAATGAATGAGAAAAAGAAGAAAGAAAAAGAAGACACAGGGCGACATGGATGACATACGAAGAAGGAAAAAGAAGATGAAAGGCATTCAAGCATTAATGATTTGGTAAGATTTGAATAATCAAATTAGTTGATCACCTAAAATTATTGCTATAACATATAAAAATTAATTTGCACATTTGATTCTAATTGAACTTCTGCATATATATTAATAAATTAAAGAGAAGTGCATATTTATAATTAACTTAGTTTAAGATCCGATTTGAGTATAAGCATGGTAAAAGATTTAAATCGTTATCTATTTATAATATTTATCTATTTATAATAGAGTTTAATTTTGATGCACTGACGGTATAAAGAGTTTTACACAGTCATCCAATTAGATCCATGCATTTATTTGACTTTAGAAGTAGTGGGTTTGAAAATTAATTGTTTTTGATGATGTGGTAACATATGATTGAATGTATGTGTATAACTCTTTTACACTGACGGTGCATAGAAATTAAATTCTTTATAATATACAAAATGAGAGATCAATGTAACTCCAAATTTATTCTCACACATTTGATTTTCACTTTATTTTGTCACATCATACTTTTATCTAACATGACACAACTTAGCTTCTTTTTGAATTTTTATTCCTTTTTCTTTTCATTTTCTTGCTTAAGATTCTTTTTATTTTACATTCCCAGTCTTATGACATCCATTTATTTCTCTTTAGATTACTATACCATTTTAATGCATGTTAATGTTATAAATAGATAGGTGATAGTTTAGTTTCTTCTTTTGTATTATAGCTTAGGATTTTTCTTCCTTTTCTTTTGAATGGTAATTTAGGTAACTAGCATTCATGAATAGGACCCGTAATGTCAAAAAGAGCCAGATTACATATGTTCGGGGGCCTCTTCGATCCACACTGAGTTTGGATTCGAGTTAGCCAGATGCGCCAATTCACGAGCTACCATATTACCATCTCTTTTAACATGAGAGAAGGAAATGTATGAAAATAAACTAGCTAAATGCAAACAATGTACTACAAATGAACCAACATAGTTTCCATGCTGCCTTTGGTTTTTGAGGGCTTGGATAATCTCAATGTTTGTCACTCTCTAGAATTTCTTGAAAAAACAACACTCATGGGCCAGGTTGAGGCCCATTACACAAGCATAAGCTTCTGCCTCATAGGTTTGGAGGCTAATTTCGAGGTTCTACGTGGCTGCCACTACAATCCTGCCTAGCAAATCTCTGATCACGATGCATATCCGAAAGCATCCATTATCTCATTTGGTTGCATCAACATTAATTTTCCAAAGGTGGGTTTGTGGTGATTCCCACCTACTCGCACTTAAGGCACCTGGTGGAGGTTCAGAGAAAGGTACCCTTCCCATTTTGATTTCATCGCCATGAGAAATTCAACATGGCTTCCCGCTGCTGCTTTGGCGACTTCCATAGGGGCTCTAAAGATGCTATCAAAACACACTTCGTTCCTAGCTTTCCACTGGAAAAAGATGCTTGTACAAAAAAGCCCCAACTTGTTGAGGTTGAGATCAGCGATTATGGAGGTGAGCCAGACTCCAAACTGGGGGGTGATATCGTGGGGTTCTGATAGACAGATATAGCCAAACTAGAAAGCTCTAGCGAATTCATAGTCTCTGACGAGGTGAGCCTCTGTTTCCTCCTTTCTCCCACATCTAGGGTAGAGAGTAGTGTTTGAGATACCTCTTTTCTTCTTCTTTATCTTGGTAGGGAGGGAGTTTGACAGGATTATCTAGGCAAAGTTGATTGCTCTAGGGTTGGCATTCGTTTTCCAGAGCTTCTTCCATAATTCTTCAGGAGGCAGGGTAGAGGCAATGCTGCTCGATTGGGCTGATTTGAGGGATGTAATTCGGTGGTAATCGCCATCCCTTGTGTGTTTCCAGAAAAATTGGTCTGATTGATTGGTTATATGGATAAGGATCTATAGTATCTGTAAACCATGTTGCAATATGTGTAAAGGTTTCTTGTTTAGGTTTTGATGCATGACAACTATTGATGAACCCGTTTTTGATGATGATATTTAGATTAAAATTAGGGGGTTCGTCAATATATTTCTACACAATTGCTAGTGAATGACTACAATTTCTATCGTTTGCTAAATATGCCCCTAAATGATTATATGTTAAAATAGCCTTCAAAATGCCCAAAAATTCATAAAATCTCATCTCATTTGGTGCATTGATATGTTTGCTAGTATATTTCAGATTTATAGGGATGGAGAAAAGCATAAGAAAGGCTAAGAAGAACATGGGAAGCAAGGATTGACAAGAGGAAAGCCAAAAAGGAGAGAAGCAGGGCACCGTGCGACCGCACGAGACCCTGGGAGCCATCCAGGTGGATCCTGTCCACATCGTGCACCGGCACGGCCCTCTCTCGCGACCGCACGATGGACGGTCAATTCTGACAACATCATTGACCGCGCGACTACGCTCTCTCCACCGTGCGACCGCACAACACCGTCTGACAGAATTAAAATGAAGGCTAAAAATGGAATTTCAGGTTTTTGGGCTAGGGTCAAGCCCCTTTTGAAAGCCCAATTCGACCTATTTAAGGAAGGAACAGCTGAAACACAAGCAACAATTCACCTTAGGATTAATTTCAGTTTTTAGAATAGTTTTTGGAGGTTTTTGGGAGAGTTTTCCATCTCTCTCATTTTCTCTCCTTTAGTTTATAGTTGTTATTGAATTGTTCATCCATTTCCAGCCCCTACTAGCCAAACTATTTACTTTAATTAATGGTTGAATGTTTGTTACTTGACTCTTTTTGTTTAATTGAAGTAATTTCACTTAATCCTCCCTTTTGTTCATTTCTATTTTAATTATAGTTCCTTTGTTCTTGTGTTCTTAATTTTATCTAGTTAGAATTCAATTCTTGTGATGATCTATTATTGTTTCCTTTGATGATTGTTGATGGTTATTGGTTCTATTGTTGATCTATTATTATTGCTAACTTAGATTGTCATTTTCTTTTATTTTTCATCATGTCTTTATTTCATGCCTACCAAGTGTTTGATGTTTTGTTTCTTATAGCTATGGAGTAGTGGTCTTGTGTCTTGGTCATGGGTTGAAGTGTGGATGATCTTAGCCATTGATCCCTAAGGACAAGAATGGGTTAAGACCCGGGTTAGCACTGTTCTGTTAACGCTAGGCTTTTGCTAGTGATGATTGAGTCCTTAATGAAGTGAACTCGATGGATTATTTGAGTTCCAAGGACCTATGACTTTCGCACTAGTGAGTTGCCTAGGACATTCGGAACGAGGTTAATTCCACCCACTCGACCATTTGACAGAGTGGGCTTAGTGTCTTACGTGACAACCATTCATAATTGGGATTAGCGGTGATGATGCGATGTATGTGAGTTATGAAGTGAAAGAGGGAATCTTTCAAGATCATGTTCCCTGCTTCTAACAATAGCGAACTCCCAGGCGTATGAGGCATAAAAGGAACATCAATGTCGTAAAAGAATGACACATTTTGATCAAATAGAAACCCCCACAATGAATCTAAGAGTAATCCGAGATATATACTGGGTCGGTAGGGTCGGCTATTATAAACGACAAAATGAGCTCATTAGCTATAGGGACATGCATTCATTATGTGCATTTGGGTGACATTGTCTGGTTTGCCTTGCTTAATTTTAATTATATGTTATTTGTTAAGTGATTTGCAATGAATGTTTGTGTGTTTTGATTGTGTTTGAAAACCTTAGGTCCAAGAAATAATATGAAGATAGATTAGTCCAACAATAAATGAAGCAAATGGAAGCTAGAAGAGGTTAACGATGATAGACAACAAATAGTACCCCATAGAAGTTAAAGTTTAGAGATGAAAATGAATAAGTGAGGATTTAGTGGATTTTTTGAACGAATCTCGTGTGAGGATAATAAAACCCAAGTGATCGAGTAGGATCGCCGCGTGGGATCCTGGTAGCTTACCTTATACAATTTCGGTGCTTTTAGCATATTGAGAATTCATGGGTCGAGGATTCTCATCCGTATTATATTCATGCTTTTCAGATACATGTTCAAGCTCTGAAAGTAGGGGAAGTATTATCCACCATCTGATGTTTTAGAAGTTTCTCCGCCTTCTCAATGACTGCCTTGTTTTTGTTAAATAGAGAATCAAATGTCTTAAGGACTAAACCATTTGTGTATATTTATATATGTTGACCTAAGCTTCGCAGGTGACGGAGCTCGGGATGGGGCTGTCGTTGAAAGCCTTTTCCCTCGCCCTGTCACCGTTTAGAAAAGAGTAGGTGTCACAGGGGTGCAACCAAGTTTAAAATACTGAGTACGGGACTTGGGTCGTTCTCCCTAGGAAGCAGAAATGAGATGTTTACTTTTGATTGGGGTTTGGTTGCAGTTGAATTGATTTGTTGGTTTGTAAACAAAGCGCAGTTAAAAGCAGTTTAAAAGTAGGTAAAAGACAATAATAATAAAAGAGTGCCCCGGCCGTGGGTTGAAATACTGTGCATCCCTATGATCACTGCTATGTCCTAGGTCAGATGAGCTGTTACCTAGGAGGAACACACCACCGAGGGTAGAGTGGAGAAGTTAATCCTCTGTGTATCCTTGGCATACCAACTGTGAGGTACTGATCCCACGATGGATTCGAGTAGATCCGCGTTACTGGAGTAAACTCACTAGTGCTGTAGGCATGGCGGTGGAGTCTGCAGTCAACAACTTGATGTTGAAAGAACTCGTGGAACCTGCTGTCACCAGGCCCACTGCTCAAATACCCTTGGTCACCGTGGTGAATCCGTGTCGTAGGGACCCCACCCTTGCTAGCAGGGGCGTACGAATAGCAGTAACGAACTTAACCCTATTCCTCCCCATCCAATCCTATGGGGGACTGGCAGCTAAGGTCATTTGCACATTTCACACCACAGCCGAGACACTATGGGACTCTACTCGCTACGGACAGAAATCATAATTGCAGAAAATAAATCGGACAGCATAACAGTATATAAAATCGCAATTTGCAGTGGAGTGTGAGCCCCGCATTTTTAACCACGACCGTAACAATTAAATTGAGTATTTCGGAGTACAATTAGGAGTTGACAAAATTACACGTTAATAAAGAAAATAACATTTAGGACGCGAACCCGAACATCTTCGCTAAAAGTTTGGCCCGAAACGGACCAAACCGCGAAATTACGAGAACGCCACTCATTAATGAGTATAAAAGGAGGAAACACACTCATGCGAGCTCATTTTCCTCTCTTCTCTTCGATGGAAATGAGAGAGAGTTGAGAAAGAGCTGGTTGAAGAATTGATTCGTATCAATTCTTCCACCGCCCAATCCAACTTCCGATCGCGATAACTTTTGATCCAGAGCTCCGATTGACACACGGTTTACGGCTACACGAAGCTCTTGTCGTCCTCTTTACGTCCATCTAACATGAATTTCATGGGTAAGCCATTCTCTATCTCGTTTCCTCTACCCAATTTTCTGCTCGGAAATGGCTAAACCTTCATGCATGTTTCCGAGTCCTCGTGAATTAGGTGATGATCTAGTACATTTTGGAGCTTGGTGATTGATGCCCACAAGCTTGGGTATCTCCGGTGAGACGTTTCCAACCCTAGTCCTTGGTTTTAATTAGTGGGATAGTGGTTGATTGAGTTGCATTGTTGTATGTTGTGTGTTTGTGTGTGTATTATGATTATAGATGGTGAATGTTGGTGAATTGGAGGTTGGAATAGGCAACGGAGGTCAAGGTTGTCAAGTAGTTGTGCTTGGATGCTCGATGACGCGAAGGAAATCGCGTGTATGCATTGAGCTTGGCGTCCAGGTACGGATTTAGATTCAAGCTTACAATATTTAAGCTAATATGATTGCCTAGGTTAGTTGAACCTAGAACATCTAATAGGAATGATTGAATTTGAGGAATATGATAGGAGGGATTGTTGTGGATGACTATGTGACTATGTGTATGTTTGATGATGATACAATATGAATATGCATGTATGAATGGTTGTGATTGTGGCCTTGTGCCAAGTTATGTTTTTGAAAAATTGAGGGTTATACATGAGATGGAAATTACATGAATGATGAGGCCCTTGGGGCGAGATGATGAGAAAGATGGAAATGTGATAGATTGATCAAAGAGAAAGGATTGTGGGAGTTTCTTGATTGAAATGGTTTTCAACAAAATGAGGGATTTTAGAAGAGGTGAAGATTTAAAAGAAAGTGGTTTTGAAAGGGATGAGTTTTGATCCTTGGTGCAAAGATGGTTTTAAGACTGATTTTTGGAAAACACAAGTTTTAGCTGCAGCAAATCGATTCAGGTAGTAGCCGAGTCGATTCGCTGAGCCTTTTTGGAACGAACTTGTGGATTTTAAGAAGATCGAGTCGATTCGTCTGAGGTGTGAACCGATTCGTATGAGGTGTGAACCGATTCGTATTTGCACAGGGGCCAAAGCTCTCCATCTTAAATCGATTCGTGGCTGATTGGAATCAACTCTATCCTTGTGGACTTAAAGAAAATTATTTGACTTTCAATTAAGTCGAGTTGGAGTTATGTTGAATTGATTCGTATTTTCACAGAACCTAAAGGATTTTAAAAGTGGTCTCTTGAATCGATTCGACAAGGCCCCGAAATGACTTCCTCTTTGAAATCTTATGAACTGTTTAGGATCGAGTCGAGTCGATGGGTCCTCGAGCCGATTCGTTTTCACCCAGATTTCAAATTTAACGTTCGAAAATCCCTCAGAATCGATTCTTCCTCTTCTGAATCGATTCCAAAGAGTAGTAACTTGTTTTTAAAGGTTGAGCAATGATGGTTGAAGTATTTACATCTCATGTATAGTATACCCTTGTTTTATAAAATTTATATCATGAGCCTAGGTGTCAGAGGGGTCAAGAGGACTAAATGCTCAGCCTACGGCAACAGCGAACCATCAGGAGTAGTAAGTGTCTGTGGGGCCTTTGTATCAACGTGGGACATTGGCTAACATCGCGACTTACGGTAGTGGCAAGGGGGGCTTTTTGCCGACGACCCGGCTACCAACTTAGGTTATAGTCGAATGAGATGAGAAGGGAACCCCCATTTATTTATGATTATGAGATGAGAGATCGTTTACGATCGGGGCCGGCTGATTGGTCATCCGGGGAAGTACGAATGATGGTCATCCAGTGCTAGTTCTGGATCGGTCGGGTTGGCTATGATAACCGACCGGGTGAGCTCACCGTAGCCTGCAGGAATAGGCATGCATCATGTGCATTTGTTTGACATTGTTTGGGTGTGCCTAATTGCCTATTACTTGCTAATTGCTATTTGTTTGTATTGCTTGCTTGTAATGAATGATTGTGTGCTTGATTAACTGCTTGATGGATTCTGGTGTTTGGAATTAGGGATTGTATGACTTAGAGGACGAGAGGGAAGGATGAATAATTGGTAGAACTTTGCTGATAGGACCTTAGGCATAACTAGAATAACATGGCTAAATGAGAGATAATAGGAATGCCTCGCGTGATCCGACTAGAATAAATATTGTAGGTTTCGCACATTATCCGTACTGAGAATCCATGGGTTGGGGATTCTCGCTCTGTATATTATCAGACTTTTCAGGTACAGGTTTAAGCTTGGAAAGTTGGCGAAGCATCCGTGAAGAGCACCGAGTGTCTAGCTTCTCCAGAATCTCGAGTCTTCCGCTGTGTAATATGGAGAATTAGGGGAGTCAGTGTGTACGTAGATTTAGGTCTTGAGTTAAGTAAAGGACCTAAGCTTCGCAGGTTCTGTTGTATGAACGTTGAACCCTATCATTTATGTAATATGTACGATGATTTTGATATAAGTGTAAAGTGTATCTTGAGGGTCTTGGCTCTATTTTATATAAAACGTATATTTGTGAATTATATACAATTCGAATGTATAAGTGGTTTTGGATTTAGTACTTGTGAGTCGGTGTTTGTTTGTCTGTAGCGCCTCGAAATTGATCAAACATGTTCGCAACTTGGTTGATTGGTTTTGGGGTGTTACAATTTTTGGTATCAGAGCAGTTCTTTCCTTATGAGCCTGAGGGAAGTGACTGTTGCACCGTCCGTGTAAAAAGTCTTGCCTACGGCAATGATTTGATTTAGTAAAACACGATGGTCTGTTGTTAGAATCGTTTGTGCCTCCTTATTTCTAAACTAATGTCGTGCTTTGAGGTCAGGTCTGATCAACCTTGACAATAAAGTCGATCTTTTCGTTAAAACGGGGACTCAAGCGGTTAGCAACGGATTAGTTGTTCTATTAATAAGGAGTTAGTAGTTAATGAGTTTTCCAGGGTATCCAGTTACAATTTTCAAATGGAGTCATGTCAAGTTTTTATCATCCTGTCCTCGTGCTTTTCTAGAGTCACTAATCACCTCTATCTATTGTAGAGCCCTTAGGATCGGGAAACGGATTCGAAAACACTGAAAGATTCGTACTCAAATACCTTTGAAATAACCAAACCATTAACTCAAACTGAGTAGCGATATATAATTTACTAAATTAGAGGGATTTAGGGCATGGACACGGTGTGATAACAAAAAAAGAGGACCCGCGCCGTGCACGCAAAATATAATCAAAGTTAAAACCTGTAGTTTGTATACCCCAAATACCCCAAAATATCCCCAGGCAAACTATACAAAAGTCAAACCCACATCAAAAGATACTAATAATCCAACTATACAACAACATTGCAGCCACAAAATAAAAACATCAATCCTGTGCTGGAGCCTCAACTGACTGCTCCTGAATAACCTCCGCTGAATCAACCACAACCTGTACAACCTTCGTGGTCTCCGCAACCACCTGCTCATCCTCAACCTGATTCACAACTTCCGGAGCAACCTTCGTAACACCCTCAGCCGTAGGATCATTAGCCGTTGTAACCTCAACGGTCACAACCTCATCAGTCACCGGGGGATCAGCTGCATGAACCTCAACTGTAGGCTTAGTAGTCACCGGAACCTCACCTACTGACACAAGGAACCTGTCCCGAAGCATCTGAATCTCCTCAGCCTGGCTGATCAAGGATATGTCGATGCTATCAATGCGATCCGTTAGCTTCGTGAAACCCTCATCCACCCTGGCTTGAAGAGCCTCGAAACCCTTCAAAAGGATCTCCATGTAATTCGGCTGACCATGTGAAGTCTCCCCGGCTTCCCGAGGCGCCTGTAAAGAAGAACCTACGTCCGTACGAGGACGCACGTTCCTCTCCTGAACATCCTCCTCAGCCCCATCCGAATTATCCAAGTCTCTCCGCATCTGATTGATGTGTTTAGGAGTGATGGCGAACTCTAACTTGGATGCCGTAAACTCCTCCTGTGATACGTCCAGCGGTATCATCTGAAACACCTTAGTCCAAAGGTGCGGGAGTCCCAGTGCCGAGTTAACCTGCACACACGTATCCAGCCAACCAACCAATCACAATCGAGCATTAATCAACAGTTAGCAACTAAATGCAATTTAGGGACTTAGAATATTAGGGAACCAAACTTAGATAACGGTAACAAATACGAAAGAAGTAAAAGAAGTAGTCATGCGAGGAATACCTTGCAATGAGAGTAGTTGACCAACTTGTGCGCCATCAGGTATGGCCAGTTGACCTGCTTCTCATTCATCATGGCCCATAGGAGAATGAGATCCTCCTCGGTAGCGGTGCCATGGTTGCTCTTCCGTGGCATGAGCATGTATGAGATCGCATACAGTAGGAGACGATGAACGGTGGTCATCCTACTGATGTGATACTTCCCAGCCGCTGCCGGATCAAGACGAAGTGCTCGTGCGGCATCCATCTTCACAAACTCGTTCCAAGAACCGTGAGGATTACTACCTTCCCGAAAAGTGGTGCCCGCATTCCTTAAACCCCATGCCTCGGCAATGCTCTCAAGGGCGAACTTGTAGGTGTGTCCTCAACGATGACAGTGGCAAATGTTGCCGCAACAAATCGCGAGAAGTACCCGCACTCAGAAAATGTCCCACAACAACACAATGTATCAATATTTAACAAACTCCAACAAACGCAACACAAAACCATCAAGAGTGAACCTCAAACCAACTACAAAATCCAATTACTCAATAACAATCACATAAACCATAATTCAACAACAATTATAGTCGTGCAAAACACCTCGCTAACAAACAAAACACATACGACCCCTACAAACATGCAATTAACAAGACAATCCAGGAAACTTGCAACACAAGCAATCACAATATCACATCCCTAAACTCGAATAAGTCTCTAGGTTCAAAATCAGTCAATCACCCTAATCCAACTATTCAAACAACTAAACAATAACAATTAATTAGTATGAAGGTGAAGTAACTTACCCCTCGCGCTGTAACAGAAAATGGCGCAAGCCCTGAACATCAATCAACCGCCAAAACTCCGGGTACTTGTCCTCCGGAATGGCACCCTCACCAACATACTTCGGCGGAAGAATCTTCACCCGAGAGAGGCGATCGAAGTACGCCTTCTTCTCTGAATCCTCTTCAAACCAATCCTCCTCCGCGTATTCAGAGAGACATGGCAGTGGTGGTGGCATTTCCCTAGTGGGGCTGACGCGCCCGCTCGGGGCGGGGACTTTCATCGTTGTAGTTCTGAAAGTCCCTTATCCCTTACGGACGGCGTCTGGAACGTTTTAAAAAGGTGTCACAGGGTGCAACCAAAATACCGAGTAGGACTCGGGTCGTTCTGCTCAGGAAGCGGAAGGGAAAGTCTTTTTTTTATTGGGGTTGGTTGCAGTTGAGATTGATTGAAAGTAGTTCGCAGGTTGAAAGCAGTTAAAAGTAGTAAATAAGCAGTTCAAAGGCAGTAAATAAGCTGATAACAAAAGGAGTGTCCCGGCCGTGAGTTGAAATACGGTGCATCGCTGTCATTGCTGCTGTGTCCTAGATCGATTAGACACCCCCTAAGAGGAACCTCCGCTATATTCGATACCTACTAGCTGTGTGGCAAACGAACCCACAGTTTCGAGTTCAACTCACATTTGGAGCAGGTGTTGCTTGGAGTTCGTGTCTCAGCTCCCGGCTCCCAAGAGTAACCCGCTGTCATCGGTACAATTCTGCTGTCTCTCGGACCTCTTGCGTGTTAGCGAAATATGGAGCCTCTGATCTATGCCCAGAGCTGACAAACTCTATAGGATCCCCGCTGTCACCGGGTCAGACCTGCTGTCACCAGGTTCCTAAGCACTTGTGCCATGCTGTCGTGGCGAACCTCGTACGGTCAAGGAATTGCCACTATGCTAGCAGGGGTGTAGGGCGTATAGCTTTATGGGATTGACCCGTTCCTCTAACATGATCTTTATGGGGTTGCCACTCCGGTTATTTGCACATTTCACCTCACAGCCGAGACACTATAGGACTCTACTAACTAATTGCGAAAATCATAAAAGCGGGAAAATAAATGGGCAGCATAACAGTATGTAAAATAGCGGTTTGCAAGAAATAAAACGGACAGAATAACGGTAAAGTAAATTGATTAAAACTGAAGTTTGATAGAGTAACAGTAAAATAAACAAACAAGCAATAAAAATAAAAAGTCTGGCTAGTGAAAGGACAATAAACCTAAAATGGAACCCTAAAAACTAAGCTAAATGTGGAAGTGAGCTCTCTTGAAATGGTGGAAGGCTCCTCTATTTATAGATGCTGGAATTGACCTATACGTATGCATGGAGGCTTCATATGCGTACGCATAGGTGCCGAGATTAGCAATTGGGCGTGCCGCCCATGCTCAGATGCGTACGCATGGCTCCATGCGATGCGTACGCATAGGCTCCAGCAATGACCTTCTAGGTTTTGTTGCGATCTTTTCGTTCCTTTCTCTCTCTCCGGCCACTTCCGCTCCGAACTCCGCCTGTTATATCATGACACACTTAAGCACACATATCAAGGCATCGTGCGGAAACGGGAAACAGTTCAAAACATAGTAAATATTGGCCGAAAATAGCAGATATTACAATTACAGCCCTAAGGAACTACTAAGTGCAATTTAACCTATTTTGCTAATGTTTAAGCGATGAAGAGGTGACAATTAGTCAATTAAAGCAGTAAAATGAGCCGTCGAAACGGGTTTCATCACCTCCCCACACTTAAATCTTGGCATGTCCTCATGCCCAATTAAACCAGAAATAGAGGAGTGAACACCAATGCTATGAAGGAATAATTATCCATACATAAAAGTAAATCAAAAACTGTGCAAGAGTGGGCGTAGAGCACTGCAGCAAGTACTAACCCAACCGAATCGTTTAAGCTCAAGGAAAAGATATAATTGATCTCACACAGTGCAAAGGTTCACCAATCACAGAATTATGGAATAAGAACCTTACTCGGTCG
>JASCZI010241993.1:16480-32341 GCA_036250425.1 Stylosanthes scabra | reverse complement strand
GGCAAGGTTACAAGCAGGTATGTGGGGAAGCACAAGTGTGGGGTGATGGCGTGGTTCCGGAAGTATCAGCTCATTTGGATGGAGCACTTAACATTTGTTTGGATGGCGTTTACCACTCACCAGTAGGTTCAGATGATGCCCTTAGACCATGGTATGGCTCCCCAGCTGTGTTGGATCAATGGATACAACACCTCCTTCATTAACTAACCACAGTTTTCATATATTTGTTTTCTAGTAAACTACTAAAAATAACTAGGAAAGATTTTGAAATTCACAAAAATAACTTTCCAGGATTTAAAATTTTGGCAAAAATAGACAAATGCCAACTATTTCTGCTTCAATTTTTGTTGGCCGCTTAAGCGTTTCTTATTATTTTTGTCAAAATTTTAAATTTTTTGGAGATATTTTTGTTATTCGAATTTTTCATGGTTATTTTTTATGGTTTACTCAACTATTTTCTTATTAACATGTTACCTAGAAAAGTGAATAGAGAAAAATATATTTTTGTTTTATTTAGTTTGAGTAATTTTGCATATATTTATTTTTCTTATTTTTTGACAATAAATGTCGCTATATTTCATTTTTGTAATAACACTTAATTTCTGTATATTTGTATAAACTAGGGTATTACTCGCGCTTTGCACGGGTGATAATTCTAATATATCACATATTAATTTACTATTAATATAATTTGATTAATTTCAATAGAAAAATAGGTATTTTTTTTAAAATATTAGTGTTTTAATTAAAATTTAAAATAATTCACAATAAATATAGCTAGTTCTCTAATAATTCTAAATTACTTTATATCTCAATCATATATCAATTTTAATACAATTGTCCAACATTTAAATGTCGAAGGAATGACTTCCTGCATACATGACTACAATATAGGGTCAAAAATTTCCTGAGTTCAGAAACACAGTATATAAATTATTTGTCAACACAATTAAATTGAAAATCACTAAATACATATTTTTATTTAGACAGATGTGCTCTTATCAAATTAAACACCAACTTCGTATTTTAGAATCATTGGGGATGTATATATTTTTCTTTTCCTAATGTATATGTTACATCTACAAAAATTCCAAATCAGATCCAAATTTATTTTTAAAAGTATCTTCGGAAAATGTTACATCAACTAATTTAGCCGAAGACAAATCATAGTAGCAATGTGTAAAATTGTTCTTTATTTTTTCGAGACATACTTTGAAAAAGTTGTTCTAACTAAATAACATAGTGTAATTTTCAGTCCTCATTTAGATACTTGATCAGCCCAGAAAGATCCTTACAGTCTTTTAATGCAAAGGCTACATCATTGCCAAAAAGTAAAACAAAAATTGTGATCAAATCAAATTAAATCAAATTTAACCAAATAAATGCAACAAATAAAAAGAACATTAGGCTTAGTCCAAGCATCACTCATCATTCAACTACAGTAGTAAACTTTGACCAATAGATTATATAACTAATTTCAAATAAAAGAAGCATAAAAAAATGCTTGAATAGTATTAAAAATTACATTATAGCACCACTAATCTTTTTTATTCCTAACATTGACAAATCAGCATCATCCTGCATTACAAAAAGAAATAAAATAACAAAAGGAGAGTTCAAAAATAAATTCAGGCTTCGAAGTCAACTTAAGCCAAAAAGATTAAGCAAATTCAAGCTTTAGCATCAGTTCGGTCACAATCTAATATTCATCTACGTACCTTCAACAAAACAACCTTGACCATAATTTTTTGTATTTTCGGAGGTACCCAATATTACCAAGTAAAAATCAAACACAAACCAAACAAATCAATATTAAAGATTAAATGAGAAGAGAATAAAGGTTTTAATTCATGTTAGTTAATAATAGGTATATTGTCACAATTGCTTATATTAAAAATATGAACCACTATCGATAAAAATGACAAAACTAAAAATGAATTAAATTTCAAATTAAGAAAAACATTATTGACAGTGTTGGTTATCAGAAACCAATTCCACTCTAACAGCACCATGAAGAATAAAGTTAGGTATAGTTAACAACATGCCATAAATTTTTTGGTTAAAAAATTAAAGTAACAGTCATGCTCCATAACAAATTCTATTTACAGCTAAGTTCATAAGCTAAACTTTTTGATATCTCCACAATTTTCTTCTTTTAATAAAATATAAACTTTATATAAAAAAACTACTGACCAAATAAAAAGATTTATATTGATTGCTTAGATGACTCCACCTCTTTTGATTTTTTTTATTGTAATACTTATACTTGCAAAGTGCATGCCAAAAAGAACATTCAGTTTTGTAAAAATTCCTTTCAATTTTTACTACTTATGCCAATTTTCATTGGCACAAATATGTAAATTCAATTAAATATCAAATTAAAGTAGTAAGATATGTTACCTCAGTTGAAGGAGCTATAATCCTGTCAGAGACAAACACCAAAATACTTGCTGAATCCTATATAATGATGAAGTTCATACACCAGCTGAAAATTCATCATTTCAACGTAATTATTATTAAGACATATTATTAGTTTTATAAATATAAAGAGTAAGAGAAAGGGAAGAAGCACCTGATTGTACATTCTTGTTTGAAGTCAATATATATGGTTTCATCAATCATACTAATGTGAGAGTAGAATATTATTATAAAATTATTTTATTATTTTGGTCTGAATTATATAAACCAAAATAGCTATGACTCAAATTTTGTAAACTTGAGGGGTGTCAAGTATGAATCAGATTATAATTTCCAAACATAGAAGGCAGGTAAGGTAAAATAACACACCTACTTGCAAAAGAAAACGACAAACAATTAGTAATATCAGTAATAAGATATCATTGGAGAATGATTAAATAACATGCCTAAGAAACATTTTCAGTAGAATGGTTATAATAAATTGTTAAGATCTTAGTCATCACTTAGAGTACTTAATCAATTCATCATACAGAATCTGTTAAAATTTATACTAATAGCATACCTATATGGACTAAATTTAATAACGTTAAAACTCAAATGATAATGCAATTGCAAAGGAAGAATGCATAATTACTCTATTTTATCATTTAGTAAAAAAAAAGGACAATCTAGAATGCATAATTACTCTATTTTATCATTTAGTAAAAAAAAAAAGGACAATTTTCCTAATGAACAATAATGTGTTGAGAGTTATAAAACATTGAAGAAGTACTTTTGAATTTTAAAATAGGTACACAAAATTTTACCCGTGTAATGCTCAATTTTAATAGTTTAATGTCTCTTCCTATCAAGCTTTCTTGATTTTGAACCTTCATGAAGTGATCACAAAAATATGAAAGACAAAAAATCATATCATATTCTAACAACCCTGATTTACTTTCAGAATCTTTATATTGTAATCACCTTGAAAAAAGAAAGAAAGAAAGAGAATATGTAACATGACTTAAAGGAATCTACTCAAATTCAAATTTGTGATAATGCAATAGACAATTAAATAGAAACAGGAAACTAACGTGAGATGACCTCCAATAATAATAGTCAATTAGCCATAGTATGAGTGCCATCTTTTGTTTAGCTAATCTCGGTAGCTAGGTGCTTCCTGGTCTAATTCAAAATTGATTTAATTAATTGACAAAAAAGAAAAGAAAATTCAGGATGTGAAAATGAGATTAGAGATAAAAGATGATATGTGCATTTTTCAAAAGCAAAATAAAGAAGAGCTATTCTGAAACGGTGAGACAAATTCTTCTTGTAGTATGATTTAATGGCCAAAACCATACATTAAGAACACAAACCAAACGATCACACACCTCGAATTTTACCTCGAACTTCTTATCAGCAATTGCTTCTTTCAACAATCTCTTCAATCGCATAACTGGCATCTCCTTTTTATACCAGGAACGCAGATAAATGGTCATTGAACAAACAATCAATTTCAACGCTTTTGATAGTTGGGATATCAATAAAAACCCTAAATCTCTATTTGGATGCGAGAAAGTGAGGGAAAATTTTGTAAATTGGACTTACAAAAACCAACAACTGCAAGAAATATGAGCGAGCCAAGCAAACTCAGAACCAAATCATGAATAATTAAAATCGCCCATTAAAAAAAAAGGAAATAATCATCAAAAAAATATAAAAATTCATCTGAGTAGAAGTTGTTGAAACCTCGACAGAAATCGCCGCGTTGTTGGAAGCTCCAAATAATCTCTGTTGCATTCAGCCACTCTCAGCAGTCTCTGGCGTTAATTTCTCTCCCTTCCTTAATCAATAAACCCTCTCTTATAAAACTTTTCTATTCTTAAAGGAAGATTATTTCTTTTTCTATTTAAATTGATACGATATTATTCCATTTTTTAAGCAATTTATCTCATTCAAATTTAAAATTTGAGTTTCAGATTTTGAATTAAATGCAAATTTTAATATATAAAAATAGATTTTTTTTTCTTTCTCTCACTATGACCATTAATTGTTAATTATTTTTATACTTATTTGAATTTAAATATTTAAAAATAAATAAAAGACACTTGTCATTTAAATAGACTAACCACTTGTCAATAAAATAGGCAGCCAAATGGCGAACAATGACGAACACCCCTATATTTATTAGATTTTAATAGATTATACATAACTAGAGTACTCCCTGCGCGTTGCGCGGAATGTTGAATCGATATGTATATCTACTTTAATTTTTTTATGATATTATTTGAAAGACTAAAATACTTAAGGTTAGTGATAAGTTTATTACGTCTTATTTTCTATATACACTTTATATAAAACACAAATTGAAAGAAATGTTTTTTCTTTTTTTCTATAAAAAAAATTCAAATTGCTAAATCATTTTGCAATCACTATCTCAATGTTTTTAGATCAACTCACTAAATTAAACACTTGTCAATTAATTGACCTATACTTTGATTAAAAAAAAAAAAAAAACTTAGCCGTGCACTTGTTAGCTTTAATAAAAATCAAAATATTTTTTAATTAATAATAAAATTTTCTTCTAATTTTTATTTTGCTCTCAATTTTATTGATAAAATTTTCTCATAAGTTTTTATCTTTTATTTTCTAAATTTAATATTTCAAATTTTATATTTAGAATCCAAGATTTTTTTATGATAAAATTTAAAGAAATTTATATTTTTTTTCGTAAATCTAATGGTTGAAAATTTTAATTTGAAATTAATAAATCTTATTTTTATTTTAAAATATCATATTAATTTTTTTTATAAATCTGATTATTTAAAATTTAGATTTAAAATCAAAAAAATATTAATGAAAAATTTATTTCTAAATTTATATTTTCATTAATTAGATCGAATACTTTTCAACCACTTAAGTATCTAGTATTGGATTATTATATATTGGGAATGTAGATTTTTAATTTCTTTTATTTTCATTGCTCAACACTTGTCAAGCAATTAGGCTTGACACTTGTCAAGCAATGAAACTATTACTTCTCTCCTATTATAAAGAGAAGAAGATATTAGGGATGTAGATTTTTAGTTTCTCTTATTTTCATTGTATGACACTTGTCAAGCAATTAAACTTGACACTTGTCAAGCAATAAAACTATTATTTCTCTCCTATTATAAAGAGAAGATTAACTATCTAGTATTGGATTATTATATATTGGGGATGTAGATTTTTAATTTCTCTTATTTTCATTGCTTGACACTTGTCAAGCAATGAAACTATTACTTCTCTCCTATTATAAAGAGAAGAAGATATTAGGGATGTAGATTTTTAGTTTCTCTTATTTTCATTGCTTGACACTTGTCAAGCAATAAAACTATTACTTCTCTCCTATTATAAAGAGAAGATTAACTATCTAGTATTGGATTATTATATATTGGGGATGTAGATTTTTAGTTTTTCTTATTTTCATTGCTTGACACTTGTCAAGCAATTAGGCTTGACACTTGTCAAGCAATGAAACTATTACTTCTCTCCTATTATAAAGAGAAGAAGATATTAGGGATATAGATTTTTAGTTTCTCTTATTTTCATTGCTTGACACTTATCAAACAATTAAGCTTGACACTTGTCAAGCAATAAACCTATTACTTCTCTCCTATTATAAAGAGAAGATTTGTTTGTCTATGGAAATATATCTGTTAGCAAGATACAAATTATGCCAAAGACAAAATGAAGCGCATGAATAATTTTTTTCCCTTTAGATAACCAACTTCAATTTAAATTGCTTAATGAAAAAGTTACACTATCACATCTACCCGAAGTAGTCCTTTCTCTTTCACTTGTTGAACGATCAAAAAAGAATCTCGAGTGTAAGTGTAATCAGAACGAGTATCATTTTTAAATCTTGTTCTATGTTGGTGAGCCGGAAAGGTATAACTCCTCTAGAATGAGAGAGCATGTTCACCCTGTTCGGTCGGAAGGAGAATATGTCGGAAGAATATTGAATTTAAATGAGAAGGGAGAAGAGAGCAGGCTAGGTTTATTTATGAGTGTACACTGAATGTTTGGTTACGTTGTTTCGTAATTTGTTAGGGTTTGTTGAGCGCAGTCCGAGTTGTTAGGAAGTCAAAAATATTACTGATGAGTTCAAATAATTCTGTTATAATAAATATTTTATTTGAGTTTGAGTTTATTATGTACATGTGTAATTAAGTGTAAATTGGGCCGAGTTAAAGGGCTTTATTTGTTTTAACTCGGTTTTAGTGTTGGGCTGAGTTTGAGTTTATAATGTGTCAGATCAAATCTTAAATGCTAAACTCCATGATATGATAAAATTTGAATAGGAAGCCACTAAATCATCTCAATTAAACTTAAATTGGAGTTCAGAATTTGTGAGATTATGAATGGAGGAGAGAGTTCTTGATTGAGTGGAACTCTGAAAAATTGATTCTCACTTTTACAACGATGACAAAAAAAAGGAAAACAGCTTATATACCTGCTATAAAACAAAGAAAACTCATCTAACTAACTTCACATAATCCTAGATGATTCAACGTGCTTTTATACTAAAATGAATTAAGTGATAACTAACTTTCTAACTGCTAACTATACAAGTGGCATGATAAGGCGTGACTCTCATACCCCTTCCACAAAGCCATCAAAGTTGAGAAGCTAGTGAAATAAAACTACTAAAAAGACCTATTATATTTTTCTTTTAATGACTTGATATGATCGAATACGATGACTGTATTTATATTAGAATGAAAAAATATCAAACCTATCCATAAGAGATTCAGACGCTGACAAGACTATCCATAAAATAAAGAATCTAATTTTCTACTCATGAAAGATGAATTTCGTGCAAGGTTCTGAAAATTGGACCGGTCATTGAACTGCTCGAGCTAACGATTAAAGATTTTACAGGTCCAACCGATTTAACCAGAGATTCAACCGTTGTTAATAAAATAATATATAAAATAAAATAAAAACAAAATATAATTATATCATGATATAAACTTTAAAGCATCTGTCAAATTTAAATTATTAGATCAATTAAAGTGTTATAATTTTACTTATGTATAATATATAAAGTCAATATAAAGATTTTATATTAAAATAACTATTATTTTCATATTTTAATAATTTATTAATGACTTTATGCTTATTATATTATTATACACAAGTATTTATTAAAAAAATAACATTAATAAATACCATATAATCAGGAAAAAAAAAAAGAAATAAAATGTGATTAATTCAAAAGATATATTTTAGTGTTTATATTTTAATTTCTAAATATTTAACAAAAATAGTTTTTATGTTAATAATGATGCATAAATAAAAATATAGTTAATTTATAAATAAGTGCAAATTAAAATTAAAATAAAAAATATAAACCAGTAGTTAAAAGGACAATTTTTTATATATATAATAATTTGTCTTTGTTTTCCAACATGTTCGTGTAGCCTAGTGGCAATGAGTTTTTTTAAGATGCCAAAAGACATGGGTTCAAATCTTATTCCTAGCATTTTGGAATAAATTCTTATTGCTGTGGAGTAAACCGATCAGGTCCCAGTTTGGTTTGATTGCCTGGTTTTCGGCTGGTTCGATTGTTCAACTCTGGTCCTTGGAGAGGCGGGTTTCTGCGCCGAACCGGGTCGTGATCGTGGCCGATCCCTGGTGTAACTAGTTCGATCGGCCGGTCCGGTTCGATTTTCGGAACTATAGTTTTGTGTGACAAAACTACCGAAACGTCATTAACGAGACATTGAGTTTAGGTAGTTTTGGATGACGTTTTGGGTAGTTTTGTAAAATAGAGCCCATTTTTTATGGGTAAAAAACTCGTTTCTTTTTTCATGGATAATCTTGTCAACACCTGAATCTTTTGTGGGTAGTTTTGGTATTATTTCTATTAGAATTTTAGTGATGAATGCTAATACTTTATAACCGTGTTTCTAACGCAATATGCTAATAAAAGAGTTCTTTAAAGTAAATAAAAAATATTTATTTTCTCCACTCAACTCATATTATATAATAACAACAACAAAACCTTATTCGGCTAGCTCTGGGTACAAATGGCTTTGCAAGCGGAAGGTTAATTGGATAGTAATTCAAATTGGTTATGGATTTGGCGCCTGAAAATCCCGGAGAAGCACAAGCTCCTTATTTGGCTTTCTCTTCATAATGCTCTTCCTACGGCTTCCTTCTGCTACCGGCGGGGTCTTGCCCAATTGGACTCTTGCGCCAGATGTCACCTTACTGCTGAAACGTCGCTCCACTACTTGCGAGATTGCCCTTTTCCTCAGGATATTTGGAGTAGGATGGGGTTTACTACCTCCTCTCTTGGTATGCAGAATTGGATTCTCCAAGGTATGAAACATAATTCTTTTCTCTTTTCTTCTACTCTTTGGTGGATTTGAAGATATCGCAACAATGCCATCTTTAATCAAGCCGAACCTTGGATCCCGACCAAAGTGCATGCCTTGATTAAGTACTCTGAAATGGAGCTTCATAAACTATTTTCTGTGAACCAATCCTTGCCATCTACCATAGTCACTCTAGATTGGGCTCCCCGGCCCTTGGTGTCGTCAAACTTAATTGTGATGCTAGTAAGATTCCGAATGTTGACATTATTGGATTTGGTTGCGTCATCAGGGACAATAATGGCGTTTGGCAGTATGGTTGTGCAGGAACTATTCCTTCCTCTAGTGTTCTTGGTGGTGAGCTTTTTGCCATTTAGAAAGATTTGTTATTAGCCTGGGAAGCAGGTTTTAGAGAAATTTACTGCGAGACTGATTGTCATGAGGCGTATATTTTATTGAAGGATCCATCTATTCCTTCTTGTAGTACTGAGAGTGTGCTTATTTTGAGAATTCAGGAGTTGTTTCTCAAACCTTGGAGAGTGGAGCTTGCTTTAATTCAACGACTGCGAACCGGGTTTCCGATGCTTTGGCCAAGCATGCCATAAATAATGGAGTTCCATATGCGGAATGGTTAATGCCTTGGGATGACCTTCGAGCTCTTGCCAATCTTGATATCATTCCTTAGCTTGTTTGTTTTCTTTTTTTGCTGCTTGGCAGTGTGTTTTGTTCTTTATTTTGTCGTCACCAAAAAAAAAAAAACAACAAAACATAATCCCACTAGGTGTGGTTGGCTACATGGATCAAACGACGTTATGGATGGTCTTCCTCTGATTTTTATCCATAGTCCACATTCCATCTCATCCACCCTCCTAATTGGGTGTTCTGTCGATCTTCTTCTCATATGTCCAAACCACCTGAGACGCAATTCTACCTTTTTTTTTTTCAACAATAGGTGTTACTCCAACTCTCTCTTATATCTTTATGTCGGTCTTCAACTCATGTTATATATATTAAAATAATTTTATTATAAATATTTATTAATGATTTATCATCCAATTAGGGATTTTGCCAGAGTGTTGAAAGCTTTTCTTCTTTTTTTTTTCTCGGCATTTACTGAATTTAGGTGTTGATGACTAGAGGTGGATGGATTGACAATAGCAACCTTATTTGCGAGTACCCAATCCGATCGGATAAGGTTGCCCATGCGATTTGTAGCGAATTGGGTTGGGTGTAGAGCTGGTTGATCTGCAGCTCGGGTAGAGTGTGTGTTTAGGCTCTACCATGTCCGACCAACCCACATTCTATGTTTCGGTTATGCTATATGCACACCAATTTCAGCCACCAATTCAGTCACTGTATTTTTATATCGTATAAAAATACAAAATACAAAAACTACAAAAAAAAGAATCACACATTCGCAAAACACACGCGCATACCTTGATCCCACGCGCTATTCTTTTCTTTCCTCACTCCACTTCATTCCCTTGCTCCTCCACTTTGCCTACCGTCTCTCTGTCATGCTTCCCCTTGCTCCCCTTCGCGTCGCTCCTGTCTCCTCTCCGCCTCGCGCCGCTCTGTTACTGCGCTTCCCTGCGTCTTGCTCTGGCTCATTCCTCCTCGTTCCCCTACACTACACCTCGCTCCTCTTTGCCTCACGTCGTTGCGCTTCGCTCCTCTGCAATTTGTCTTCCTCCCATTCGTGATTCTGCTTTCTTTGCTTCTACACGATGAGCTTTTTCTTCTTTTCTTGCTTAGTTTGATTTCTACCTGTTATCTTTGTTCTTGTTTGATTTAGGTCTTGTGTTCAAGTATAGAATTCTGTTTGATTTTGACATTTCTTGTTTAATTGATTAATATTTTTTTTCCCTTAGAAATTAGTTGTTCATTATTGTGTTCATATCTAACTATTTTGCTTTATTATTGTGATTCTGATTTGAATGTATAAGTAAGAATAATATTGGTGATGAATTGGTTTTAAAATGGAGGATACATAAGTAGTGAACTGTACTCATGTCTAGAGAAATTGTTTGAAGTGAAACTAATAATTCTCAAATGAATGATAATATTATATGGAACTTATGTATGGAATTTATGTCTGATTTCATTTTTTTCCTTTTTGTTGAAAATATAAGAAATTGAAGAAGTGGAACAATAGTTCAACTCACTTCAATTCAATTTGGTGTTGTTCAATATATATGTTTGAATTTGGTTTGTCTAATCTAATCTGATTCTATTTGATCAGTTTCAACTTAGAATATAATTAGAGGTACTAAAAAGGTTATAAACTATATCAAATTTATCACTGCAAATGCTAATGAATTGAAAAAAGTTGTTGAAAAATAAGTAGGTACATTGTTTTACCGACATCTATTTTGGTGAGACAAGTTTGGTTAATGAAATTTACAAAAAGAATGCAGATGCAAGTTGAATTTCATACATACTAAAAATTTTGAGGCAGTATATTGAAGATGGGAAAAGGAATGACAACAAAGAAAGAAAGAAGTGCAAATTGAAGATGTCATGAGAAATTGAAGAGAATTATGAAAAGGTCTCTTAATTAGGAATTAGAAGGATTCATGATTACTATCTTCATTGTCATGGTTGATTATGCTTAAACGGTATTGTATATTTGGTTTTGTAGTTGTTTTTTAATTTTCATTTATATTGCTGTAATTGTTGTTTTGGATATTTGTATTTGTGGTTTTTCATTATGGAGCTGCTGTACTTTACTTTTGGAAATTTAAAAAATAAAAGAGCTGGGTGATTTTCTTGCACAAAGCTTCATAATCTTGCACAATAGAATTTTGAAGGGAACGGAATGGAGAATAAGGCTTCATATTCATAATCTTGCACGAATAGAAATGATATTCTTGTAATTGAAACTTTTTTATTTGTGAGATTTGATATAAATATGGATAATCAAATATTGGTTTAATAATCAAATACTTAAACATAAATAATCAAATTATCTTAGATATAGATAATCAATCTAAGTTATAATAATTAAATACTTAAATATGTAATCAAGCTCTAAGTTATAATAATTAAATACTTAAATGTGTAATCAAGCTTTTGAGTTACAATAAAATATTTAAGGATAAAATATATTTTTTGTCTCTAATTTTACCAAAAGTTTTAAAAATAACAAAAGTTTTAATTTGTTTTAATTTTATTCTTTAAGTTTTCAATTGTATCAATTTTATCCTTATTATTAATTTTTTTATAATTGACATTTTTCCTTTTCAATTTTAACCCTCCCTTATCATCACCATCCTCATCATCTCAGTCCCCTCTCCCCCCCCTCCCAAAAGATTCCTTTAACCACTGCTCAATACACTATCTAATGCACCACCATCCCTAATTTCAGAACCTCACCATCCCAATTAACCATTGCATCAATCTCCTTTTCTCTTCCTTTTTTTTTTGGGATAAAAATGACAAAGCAAAGTGTTCCCAAATTAAAATTAATAGAACAAAAAGTCTCCAAAAATATTTTTAAGTGCTAATAGATGTACAAGAATTATATATAGGGTTTGCGAGGAGGGGTGGTGAACTGTTGCTGCTGCCTTTTCCTCTCGAAGGCCATCCCAACTTTTCGATCTCCGGGATACCTTCCTTTTCTCTTCCTTCTCCTCAATCTCTATCCCCCTCAAGGCTACGCTGGATTTGCATTCCCAATTCTCTTTCTCTCGAAGTTATGAATGTTGTTGTTCTTGATGGTGATTGTTATTATTGTTGTTGTTGATGCTTGTTTGTTGGTGAGGATAAAGGTGGGGGTGGTGATGTTGCTAACAGTGGTGAGGTGAGTGGGGTTGGATATTTGCATTGCAGGCAATGGCGATGTGGATTGGATGGTGGCTGTGGGTTAGAGGGAGATAGCTAAAAGGATGATGGTAGTTGAGTTTGGTGGTGGCCACAGTGATGATGGTAGTGGCAGGTGGTGGTGTTGGGGTTGGAGTTGGGGTGAGACTGTGAGAGGATGGCTGGAGATGATGATGATGATGTTAATGTTGATGAAATGTGTGGTTTAAGGGTAAAATTGAAAAATAATATTAGCTAGAAGTTGATTGAATAAAAAATTAATTTTAAGGATAAAATTGATGTAAATTGAAATCTTCGAGTACAAAATTTAAACAAATTGAAATTTAGGGGTATTTTTAAAACTTTTAATAAATTTTAGGGACAAAAAATATATTTTACCCGACATTCAAACATGAAAAATCAAACTGTTAAATTATAATAATCAAACAATTAAATATGGTTAATCAAATTACTTGATTATAATAAAGCATTTAAACATGGATACTCAAAATGTTATGATATAATCAAATACTTAAACATAGATAATCAAACTGCTGAATTATAGTAAAGTATTCACATGTAAATAATCAAACTATTAAGTTATCATAATCAAGCACTTCGGCATGAATAATTAGAAGTTTTCTTCCTTTGTACATAAATTCAGTTTAGTGAATTTCCATTTTGAATTTGACGCGTTTGATTATAATAAAGTTTTGTGTTATGATTTTGAGTGAATTTGATTGAAAACTAATTATTGAATGATTTTAATTTTAATTTGAATTGTTAAATTTGATTATTGTGTTGAGCGCGTTTGATTATTAACTAAATTTTTGTACAATGATTTATAATGTGTTTGATTATAATAGAAAAGAAAAACAAAATTTTTTTTGTTCCATTGTAATTTTTTTTTAAATATAGTTCAATTTAATCCCTCAAGAGAAGTAGAGTGAAAAACAAACAAAGCTCGTCCATGAGCCAAATCAAAACCACAAACTCAATTAACGATATCCACATACATCTAGAAATAACCAATACCACCAAAGTAAATTGATCATAGTAATATGCAGCAGCTCGAGTCTTATGACAGAAAAGAAAATTATATTATTGAAGTAGCTTTACTAGCTTTCATTGAGTGAGTAGGAGCAACATAAGTAGAAGCATATAAGATCAGAAGAAGAGGTCTTAGGCTTTGGCCCCTTGCGCTTCTCATAGTTGACATCTCTTATCTTTGACTAAAAATCACAGGCATCTCTCAGGTATATATCGTCGGCGACGCGGAGAAACTGATCAAAGTAATTAATGGAAGAACTCATGTGCGCCGCTACATAATGGTAGAAAGTTGTATGGATGGTGGGCAAGTTCCTTAAGTATTGGTAGAAGGTATGCTTGTCTCGGAGCATGCTTTTGGTTCTCATAATGGCTCAATGATGGTGATGGAGGTGGAGGAATATGAAGTACGCTGGTGAGAAGCACACGATGTATTGGTGTGGGGTTCGGTGGGTTGGAACCTGGAAGCATGTGAGGATTTATTATGTAATTGATTTAAACTGATAAGATGTGCGTATAAAAATACGATAATTGATTTTAGTGTACAAATAGCATTTTTGTTTATATATATATATATGTCAAAAAACAATAGTGCTACGGGCCCCATAAATAGGAGCCCATAAGGGGCAAACAAGCTTAAAAAACACGGAGCCCATTATACCAACCCAACATGCAACCTACCCAACCGGTAACTCGTAACCAGTTTCATTAAACCCAATTCCATTTACCCTAATTTCCTTCTCATTTTCACTACTGTAATTCCCAAATCAAAACCACCGTCGCCCCTATCATTTCTCATCAACATCAACCACCTTCCTTCTTCTCCAACCACCTTCCTTCTTCTTCTACCACCGTAACTACATTCTACCACCGCTAATGGAGTAACCACCGCTTCTACATCGTCGCTTATCATCATCGACGTCGTTCAACATCACTTCTTCTTCCTATCATCAATGCCGACGGAGTGACCACCGCTTCAACATCACTTCTTCTTCATCAACAACTGATTATCATCACTTCAACATCCTTCTACCACAGATTATCAGTCTTAAACCAAGGTAACTAACTCTTTGAACTTCAACTGTTGTTAATGTCGTTGGTGTTGGTGTCTATTTTTGCGCGCGAAGTCTAATTTTAATTTAAATTTCAGAAATATGGTTTGAGATGATAACCTAAATTCAAATGCATGATAAAATTGAATGTAGCTTGAGTTAGGTTTAATTTATTTGTCTTCAAGATGAAAAGCGGATGATAATTGCTTGGAAAATAGTGATAATTGCTATATTGCTATAAAAAACCTCTGTTCATGTGCTAGTGCTAGCTAGTTGCAAGAAATGCAGAAATTATGTTGAACTTGACCAATTTGGTAGGAAACTAGTGATAATTGCTATATTACTGTAAGAAAACTTTGTTCATGTGCTAGTGCTAGCTAGTTGCAAGAAGTGCCGGAATTATGTTGAACTTGAGCAATTTGTTAGGTTTAATCTGAATGCTTATCAATATATATAGCAATGCTTACAAAAACTTGATATGGTTCCTTAATTATACTATACAAATTAATTTTATTTGAGTTTTAAAATGCTGGAATCTGATTATCTGTTATAAGATTACTGCATAATGCAATTTAACCAAGAAAAATGTTTATGCATTATGCAATTTAACCAATAAGGATGAGAAGTTTAGATTGTTTATGCATTTTGAATTAGGATGATAAGTTTGGTAGGAAACTAGTGATAATTGCTGAATAAATTGGATGATAACTCTTTGAACCGTGAAAAATTGATATGATCATCATCAAGTGATATAAATGATTTCTGTTTGGTTTCTCTTTTACAGGAATTAGAAAATGTCATCATCAAGTGATGATGAAGCATGTAAAAAAGGAAGAAAGCCAAAGAACCAACATGGCCCAAAAAAGAAAGGAGTAGATTCAAGATGTTCTCCATCAGGAATCAACAAAATAATGACTTCAATAATTAATAATAATGCAACGATGGCAGAAGTTGATGCAATGGATTTTGCTAATTTTCAGCACATTCCAGAATAGATTGTGAATAAGGAAATTTACATGTACCTTGCAACAAAATTTGATTTAGAAAACAATGTTATAAAAGATGATGTTGCTAATATTGAGATAAATGCGGAAATAGTCGAGTGTGCACTCGGGCTTCCTTCTTGTGGTAAGCTAGTTTAGTTAGTATATATATTTTTTTATCATCTAAATTAGAATTTAAATAATTTTTTTAATCTTCAA
>JASCZI010241993.1:5595-16470 GCA_036250425.1 Stylosanthes scabra | reverse complement strand
ACAAACTGATAATAACTTGTCTTTTTTTCTTCTTAATAATTAGGTGATGAATTTCCAGAATACTACCCCGATGATAGTGAATATGAGGCACTGAAATCAAGGTGGGTAAGTTTACTCTAGCAGATTTAAAAGGTTTTGTGATCAAGTGCACACTACAGACTGAAGAAGAAAGAATGGTGTTCCGTGAGGCATTCATATTGTTCTTAGGGAAGATGTTTTTTTGCCCAACAACAAATTCATTCCTTTCTCCGGAGCGACACTTCCCATTGGTTGTAGATGTCAAAAATCATATGCAATACAATTGGTTATTGCAGATTTTCACATGGATAAAAGATGCAATCAAAGATTTCCAAAAGAAAGGTGTTAAGCACCTTTCTGCATGCATGTTTGTCGTTGTTGTAAGTTATACATTTGCTTTTGTGTTTATGTGCTTCAGTTTTAGATGATAAAGTATTTCTAACTGCTTGCTTTGTAAGGTTATCTACTTTCAATGGTTAAAGTGGGGGCAGTTGAATAGATGTCGATCTGCAGAGCAATGGATTATAGATTGGTCGTTGAAAAATCTTGAACATAGAGCAACTACTGCATTGAAAAAGGTATACAAATGATCAATTTTATAATTTTTAAATTATTTTAATAGTGCTGATTAGTTTTGTTTTAATTGCTCTAATAGATAAGGAAGATGATGGATGATAAACCACAGAATAAGTTGAGGAGGAAAAAGGGAAAAAAGAAAAACAACAAGAAAAAGAATAGTGACAAAAAAGAAGAAGACGAAATACCTCTAGTCCAAAGGAAGACAATGTTGGAAAAGGAAAAGAAAAAAGCTGAAAAAAGTTACAAAGAAAATAATAAAACTTGAGACAAGAAGTAAAAAAGGTAATAATATAAACATGAAATATTTTAATCTCATACATATTTTATTTTAAATTTTTTTCTTTTCTTATTAGTGATGATCAAGAAGAGAGAAAAGGATATAACACGCATGAGGAAGAACCAATAAATAATGAAAGGGATAATAAAAGTGAAGAAGGGGTTATTAAGGATAAGGAAGTTCTTAAGAGATGGACACAAATTGAGGAGGAATTGAGGATGTCAAATTTGATTGATAAATATATATGAATTAACTTATGAAATTCTGCATGATTATTGTGTATGGATTATAAATTCTATATTGATAAAAATTCTGCTTGATTATTGTGTTGGGATGATAAATTCTGTAATGATATGCATGATAACTTTATATAGTTCAGAATGATAAGTTATTCTTTGGATTATGTTTTTTGAATAGTCAAAGGAGAACGATTGGGATTGAAAAGAAAAAACTGGCAAAAGAGCAAGAGGCAGAGATTGAAGCCACCTTGAAAGAGTAAGAAATTTTTTTTTGATTTTTCTAATTATGACAAAACAGTGTTTACTATTTTCTAATATTCAATATTTTTTGTTAAATTAGTGCTGCAGAATGTTTTATGATTGATTTTCATGGATATGATGAAGATATTTCATCATTCTCATTGGGTTTTTCACAAGAGTTTAAGTCCCTAACCCATATCCCAAAAAGATCAATGCAGGAGGAAATTTTTGATATTCAACCGCTCAATGAGATAATACCAGTAAACATACCATTCCAACAAGCTGAAAATCCTATAAGCATGGGGCCAACAAGGAAGTTAACAACAATTGAGCAGAAAAAGATTTATAATTGGGTTATGAAAAGCTCAAAAGAGGATGGAGTCAAACAAGAGATGATAACAACTTGCTAAGAATGGAGTTTCGTTACTTAAAACCTCGCAAATGGATAAATTCCAGTGTAAAGTTTCAAACTCTTAATCTGAACTATGTATTGCTATTTTTATAGATGATATGCTCTGTTGTTACGTTTTTGATGTCATTTCCTTGTAGATTATCAATTGGAAAATTAAGGAATTCAACAATAGCAACTTGCCAAGATTTACAAATGAGTTTTATTGTGTTGAATCTGGGATTTTGGTAAGAATTTGTTAAAAATTTTCATGCAATTAGAATGATAACTTGTGTTATTTGTAAATCCTCACTTGTTTTCTCATTTTTATAGGACACTATCCTCATTGATTGGAATTTGGTAGCATATGAAACAAGGGAGGAATACTTTGGAGTGAATCCAAATCTAGGCCTTGATAAGGAGAATTTTGACAAGGAGAAAGCAGCAACAAGACAATGGGTATGTGATTGTTCATTTTAATTGCAAATGGGACTGTTTTGATAGTTATTTATTAATTGAAACATATCACCTTTATTTGTACATGTAGTGGTTGATTCCGATATGTCATAGACGTCATTGGTATCTATATGCATTCAATGTTGTAAAGAGGAAATTGCTGGTTTTAGACTCAATGTTTGATCATCCATTTGATGATAAAAGAAAAATAGTGGATCTCTACGTGGTACCTTTCATCATCTTTGATTGCTTATCATCAATCTCATTAATATGATTTTGAATTTTTTTTGTTTAATTCTGGTTGATGTGCTTGTTTAGGTCACACTGAAATTGGGTTTCAATGTTGTTATGCAAAAGTTCCGAAACAACCTAATAATGATGATTGTGGGATATGCATGCTAAAATTCATGGAATCATGGACAGATGATTCAAACCTCAAAGAATTCAATAATGTGAGTTAGGCTAGTTAGTTATAGTAATTTTTTATGTTTTATATGATAACTATTCTAAATCAGTTGTTTGATTATTAAATTTACAGGAACAATTGAATGAGATTAGGAGAAGGCTTGTGATAGAGATTTTCACAAGCATATACAACACTCATAGGATTGCGGTTTTCTAAAAGTCTTTTGATCTTCCACAACGTAGAAATAATCCAAATCGGAAAAAGAAGAAGGAAGTTAAGACGCCCTTTACAGCTCCTAGCACAAAAGAAATAACTAAGAAGGCAGAGGGAAAGAAAGCATCTAAAAAAAGAAAGAAAAAGTAGAAGGAACATCAAATATTAGAATGACTTTTGTATAGTTTATTTTAAAGGTTTCTATTAATTTCAACTTTGAAAAAAATATTCTATATCACTCACTCTATGATTACAAGATGATGCAATACCAAAATACAATATTATATAATGAAATCCTTATTGTTGTTAGGATAATGCAATACTAATATTCTATAACTTCTACTCAAATCTTTATTATTGTTATCATTCGAAATTTGCACTTGTTATCATCTAAAGAAAAAAAATTTCAATTAATCCTAATAAAAAATTAAAAATTTAAAAAATTAGAAAAATGAAATTCTTGTATACTTATCATCCGTATCACACCTACTGTTATCATCCATTAACCGACATCTCTTATCATCCATTTAAAGAACAAATTAAAAATGTCTATAAAAAACTGTCAATAATCTTCAACATTCCTTCGTTCTTTAGCTTCGATTACATCCTGCAAAAAACAAAAATAAAATCAAAATGAAATAAAAATAAAAAATTTCAAATATATTTAGAGTCATAAATCATATCCTGCTTATCATCCATAACTTAACAGTACTTATCAATCAAAACCCTTTACTGTTTATCATCCATAACCTAACAGTACTTATCAATCAAAACCCTATACTTCTTATCATCCATAACTTAATAATACTTATCGATCAAAACCCTATACTGCTTATCATCCATAACCTAACAGTACTTATCAATCAAAATATAAAAAATAACTTTATGATATAATTCTTTAAAAGTTAACTAAAAAAATACCTATCTTGAGCTTTTTAATTTTTTTCTTCTAGTTACATTCTTAACTGTCTTGTCCAAATCTGCACCAAGTCTTCTTTTGGTCGGTCGACCCTTGGTGGAAATCTGAGTAGGACCAAGCAACCGATCAAAATTAAAAGAACACTGAGTTTCCGGGGCCTTCTTGCTTTGTTGACTAGGGACACTACTTTGATCTTTCGATGCACGATGATCATGAAGTGTGGTTTGTGCACCATCTATAGCTGAATGTAGTATTGAAGCATCCTCAATGTTTCTCACAAAGTCTTGTACAACATTGAAAAAATAACTACATAACCCTCTATAGAGGTTGTTGCTCTCATCAGAACTGTTCATATCATGACAACTCTTGATGTAAGTATGCTTCCGTCTGACATTCTTGCTCCAACGAGATGAAATGTAGCAAGTATGCACTTCATTCACTTCAAAATAAGCAAATGTAGATAGCATGTGACAACATAATATTGCCTTCGATTGAAACAAGTTGCATTCACAGTGACACTCTCGAACAACTGAATCAAAGGAAACCCTATATGTGTCAATAATAGGTTTGTCAGAAATTAATTTCTGCTGACCAACTACCAAGGAATACATGTTACCTTCTCTCGAGAGAACTTTAACAATACAATTTCCCTTCTTCAAGAATTATTCTTGAACATCTCTGAACATGTGACTAGTGTACTCATATTGGAATTGAAGCTCAATCAACGAACTTGAGACACACTGAATGACCTACGACATCATCCTCCAACTCCTTTTGTTCCTTATTTCCGAGAACATTATCGAACTCATGCACAAATTGAATTAAGCTAGTCTTTGTATGGAGAAAACCACCATAGAAAGCATGCATGCTTTCGCTGGAGTACTCCTCATACCAGCCCAAAACTCTTGGAAGTATACAGGAGCCCACATATGTCGGTTTTAAAACAAACATGAAAAACAACAAGGTTATCATCCAGTATACAACATTGTTATCATTCGGTATTTAACATAGCTATCATTCGAAACAAAAAATTTAATTAATTGGGAATTAAAGTACTAACCTGACAACCAATTGTTTTGATCAAACTTGTATCTTGAAATCAAGTAAAGCCACTCACTCTCAAAAGAAATGGTAGAACGTGTATTCCAAACTATTGAATTCAGTTGATCACTAAATTCCTTGAAGAAGGAATACCCCAATAACTTCTGTGGTAACATCTTCAGGATGTGTGATATGCACCATCTATGGCGTGTGTTCGGCAACACTTTCTTAATTGTAGCTTGCATTGATCTGTGATAATACTGGATGATGGACTACCCATACATTTCAACCAATGAGTAAGTAACCACTCGAAACTCAGTATTTCCTCATTTCCTAACAAAGCACAACCAAGATGAGTAGACTTCCCATGATGATTGACCCCAATGAATGAAGCAAACGGTAAGCCATGCCTAAAGAAACATCATAACAAAATTTAGTGTTAAACTAGAACAATTATCATATGTACTTCAGGACACGAGATCATCCAAAACCGTATATGGATTAATATAAAAATCAATGACATATAACAAAACACTCACTTGTTTTTCTTGTAGGTAGTATCAAAAGATACAACATCTCCAAAATATTCATAAGAAGCTATGGATCGTGCATCGGTCCAAAAATCACTTTTCAATCTGTAGTTTTCATCGACTTCAATCTCATAAAAAAAGTTCGGATTGATTTATTTCATTCGATTGAAGTATATCAGCATCTCCTTAACTTCAAGGTTCACATCACTTGTTCTAAGCTTAGAAGAGATGTAGTTTCTCATATCTTTTTCTGAGAAATTCAAGTTAGAAGAACCACCCACTTCATTGGAGAGAGCAAGATAAGTCTTATTAGGTCTAATGCCGGCTTCATCGTTGTCTTCAATAACACACTTTACATGCAAACTCAAAGCCCGATACTCATGATAATGAATCGACTTTTGAGGAGAACAATGATGCGTGTGCTTTGCCACAAAAATTGCATAAAACCATTTACATGTTATCCTATACAACTTCACATACACCCTAGCTTTGCACATTTCCGATGCAATTTTCTTATATCTTATTGGTGCCTTTACACGGGAAGTACGATTACCGTGTTTGTTACAAAGAATGAATTGGTTGGCTATTATCTTCTCTCCACTATCATTTTGAAGATAATTGGTGGTCTTGATTTTGACCAAGAAACCCACTTTAGAAGCATAATTCTTATAAAATGCATGAGCTTCAGCACAAGAATCAAAACACATACCCTCTTTGGGAATTTCATCTTCACATATATTAGAATGATCTGGTTCCTGAAAACAACACAATTTAAAACTATTTGAAACTAAAACCAGTGAAAGATGATAAACAAAGTAGTTTTTAAAAGAATAGGGAGTCTAGGCCATGATAAATATCAAAATGCCAATAGTAAAACAAATATTTTCACAAATACCTCTTCAACCACAGATTTCAATGGTTGAGGATCTTGATCATTCTGTATCTCCTCACTTGCATTGATCGAATCTCTTAAAACCTGAAATATAAATCAACAAAATAGTATGTATAAGTCAATTTAAAAAGGCATGATAACAGTATAAGGTAAACGGATGATAATGTTTGGAAGAATATTTTAAAAGCTAATTTGAAGAAAGTGACCTCCTCAGGATCTTCGTGAATGGTTTGATTCGAACAATCAACAACTGAATTATCCAAATCCATGATCAATCATAGAAGTAAAACGGATTCGAAATCAAACAAGGAAACCGTGTTCTTCAAGCAACGAAGAAGATACAATCAACGAAGCTCTTGAAGAAGAAGCTGAAACCACCGCCCCAGAAGCTGGAACCACCACCACAAAAGTTGGAACCACCGCCGCAAAGATCCAATCTACTCCGTGTGGTTCAAACTCCAAAAGTTCAATAACACACTCCACCGTTCAACCGTGTTCAACAACCGTATTCTTCGACCGTGTCAAACAACCGTGTTGGCCATGGAAGAGGAAGCTCCGATGAAAGCTTTGATGGAGGAGGAGAGAAGAATGATGTTGACAGAAGCTTTGATGGAAGAGGAGAGAAGAACGATGTTGACAGAAGCTTTGAGGGAAGAGGAGAGAAGAACGATGTCGACGCGAAAGGTTCACCCGGTTTCACTGAATGACCACAGTGGACTCCCAGGTTGAAGAAACACAGTAAACTTGAAAATCAAGTAACGTATAAAGAATAAAGCACGGTCGTTTTATTTTGAAGGTTATTGGCTCCTAATTGATTAATTAGCGGTGGCTCCCTAAACTTTTCCGTAAAAAGAATATGTTAAGGGTGAGTGTTGAACTAAAAAACTTTCAATAATATAAAAGATCTTCAACCACTGATTGATGACATTCATTTGAAAACTTAATAATTTTCTTTAGACAAAAGCCAAAGGCTTGATAGGAAGGTTGAACAATAAGATATTTTGGACCCTTTGAATAATTTTTTTAGGGTTTGGTTAGTTTTGTCAATCAAAACCCATCTTTTATAAATAACAAATTAATTTTTTTTTATGGATAGAATTTGTGAGATATTTATCAAAGATAGATTTGGTAATTAATAATTTTTTCACCTTTTTTTGGGGTGAAAATCCGTTAGCAAAAAACCGGTCAGAAACCGGCGGTTAACCGGTGATCCTTTTTTTTTTTTTTGTTAATTTCTTATTTAAAACGGCGCCGTCTGGGTGTTTTTTTTAAGAAGATCCGGGTGCTGCTGAAACTGAAACCTTAGCAATCGTATTCGTGAGAGAAGAACAGAGAAGTGAAGTGAGGAAGTGACCCATCCCACTGACAGAGAAGGTCCCGGCGCCGGCAACCATCGCAGCTCGCAACGCCTTCTGTTGACGCAGCAGCCTCCACGTCGGTACTCTATGTGTCTATGTCACCGCCGCCGGAGCTCCGCGTTCGCCGTTCGTCGCCGTCCTCGCCTCTCCCGGCTGCGTCGCTATCCTCGCCTGAAGGTAGAACCCTGCTGAGTTGCTGCTCCTTCTTCTTTTTAATTTGTTTTTTTTTTTTTCCTTATCAAAATTAGATTTTCTGTGCTGCATCATGTTCTTCTTGTTTTCCCTTTCAAATTAAATTGAGATTTGAGAATGATTCACTGTTGCTGTTCTTCTTCTTTGCTGTTGCTGCTGTGTTATTGAATTTTATTAAGAAAATTTCCCTAAAAAATTACTGCTATTATTGCTGTGTTATTTGAAAATTTACTCTAAAAAATTGAAGTTATTGTTTGTTGTTGCTGCTATTTGTTAATTGATGGTTGAATGATGCTGTTTCTGCCTTTGAATCTGGTTTAATCATTAAGGAATATAGTCCTAAAAGCCAATTTAATTTTGAGTACTTTCTTACTCATGTTTCGTAGAATTTCCTATTATTCACAGTTTTTAGCTTTGACAATCAATTTCCTATTCATTCTTGGAAGCTATACCTTCCTCTGAATCCACATCGAAGCTAGACTCTGCTCATAATATTTGAATTGTTAGTCTTGTATATTTTTATAAAGAATTGAGACTAATGACTACTAATTCACCTCTTGGTTGAGGATATATATTTGAAACTCTGATTCATCAAGGTTTGAGCAGACTGTTATTGTGAATGCTTTTTTTCTTTGTTAAACTACATTGTGTGATAACCCCCTACCTCTAGCAGCTGCATCACTACATCACTGCACCCAACCTTTTTTTTTTCCCTCTCACTCATTCTCTACCTCAGCTTGCTAGCAGCCCCGCCGCCACTCACTGTCCCGTCTCCACCTGTTAGGCAAATTTAAACTATTATCATTATTTTCACAAAAAAAAAAAAAATGTTCCATCTTGTGAAATTTAGAACAAATATAACATTCTAAAACTGAAATATGTTTTCTGTGAAGTGTTGTTCTACACCTTCCATTATATTTCAATACTACAACCAAGCATGCGCATTAATAGACTGTTATCTAATGGTGAAACACGTTGAGTGAAATTATATGCTAAATTGTACTACAATAATGCAACAAACCCATTTTGATTAATCGAAGGTATATAAAACAACTTCCACAGAAAAAATAGTAAACAAAAATATATGTAACCTATAAAACTTTACGGGAAAAAAATGGAATTTCAAAAACATATATTGAATGTTTGTTCCTAGGTTTCTATTCATATGGTTGAACAATAGATGGATAGTTGAGTATCATTGTATACATATGATATTCATGATGTTTTCTTTTTATTTCTTTTTCTTGCATAAATCGAAGATGGAGCAAAAGTATTAGTCACACCAACTTTAACCATATATAACAGCTGAACCATGAAGCTTAATACCCTTTTTTCACAAAACTTACAGCAACCATCTTGATAAATTTCATTTTCCAAAATTAGTGTTTTGTTTTCATATATTCTTGCTACCTTCAAACTTCTATATCTAGTTTGAAGAATCATTTTCTGCTCATGTGTCTGCACTAAGGTTTATTTTTTAAATTTCTTGATTTTTCTTTTGTTATTTGTTTTAGCCAAAATTTCTCATAAGATTTAAACCTTTTTTAGATTTAGACATTTTTGAAAGAGGGGTAGAAGGAAGGCAAGAGAGATATTTTAACAAAATTGAAAAGTTTTGCTCACATTCAATGACTAAATCTCATTTTGGCCGAAACCTGGAACTTGGCATTGAATCATGGGAACTTTGCTTTGCACCTAAAACCTAGCATTGGAAAAAAAAAATCAGTTAGAGAAATGGAGAGTGAATAATGAGTTCTAAGTCAGATCCATAGGTCTATATATAGGAGATATGAGAGAGATATAAAGGAGGGAAAAATCTGAATAATGAATGTAAATGAAATTTGAGTTGCAAATTTGATAATATTTTAATATTTTACTTTTTATCTACTCAGGTTATTTTTATCAAGGAGGCAGCACTTGATCATTCACTTTTACAATACTTTCTCATCCAATGAAGGAACGCAATTTACAAGTACGATCCGCGTGAATGTATTTGTAACCAATCAGCAACCACAAACTAAGCTTAGGGTACTTACTCTGTGATTAGGGTTCAGATGAACATGGATGCCACCTTTTAACCGCTGGAGTTTTCAGTGTGGGGGGAAACCATTTCATTACAGTTCAGCACAGTGGCATACAGTTTAGCACAGGGCTGAAATCTACTACGGGACTTGTCTCCATTTAAATTTTATAAAGATGTTCCATGGTGCATTAAGAAGTTGGCATCAGAAGTTGATTAAATTGATTGTGGAAAGTAATGCAAGACGACAAGGTAGCTGTTGTGTTGAAATCATCATCCAAAACCCTATCCCTATCCCAAATCCGTCAAATTCATGCCTTTATGCTGAAAACAGCACTCACCAACCTTCCGTTCCCTCTCAGCAAGCTCCTCGCAGCTTCAATCTCACACATCCACTACGCCGCCTCCATTTTCAAATGTGCTCCAAACCCCAATCTATTCATGTTCAACACTATGCTCAGGGGATATTCCATCAGCACCTGCCCCACCAAGGCCTTCCCCCTTTTCAATCAACTTAGGAACCGCGGAATTCCCATCGACCGCTTCTCTTTCATAACTGTCATCAAGGCTTGTTCTAGGGTTTCCCACCATGCCTTTGGCCGAGCCCTTCATGCCCTTGCCCTCAGGTCTGGAACTCTGCTTTTTGTTGATCTCAGGAATACCCTTTTGCATTTCTACTGCGTTACTAGGACACTTGGAGATGCCCACAACTTGTTTGATGAATTTCCCCAACGAAATGACTTGGTCTCGTGGAACACCTTGATGGCTGGCAACATTCTTATGTCTCAGCCTAACCTGGCCTTTGATTTGTTTCGGAAGATGCGTTGCTGCGGGGTCCAACCCAGTGTGGCAACTGCATTGAGTCTTTTGTCAGCAGCTGCTGAGATGCAGAGTTTTCTTGGAGCCAACTGTCTCCATGCTTACTATATCCGACTTGGACTTGCTTCTAATTTGAATCTTCTTACTGCATTCATTGATCTGTATGCAAGAATGGGTCATATCTATTTAGCGCGTCAAGTTTTTGATGGCATTGCCCAAAAGGATGTTATCCTCTGGAACTGTTTGATTGCCAAGTATGCAAGAAATGGGCTGCTGGGAGAAGCAGTG
>JASCZI010241992.1:30267-43280 GCA_036250425.1 Stylosanthes scabra | reverse complement strand
CCTGCTGAGGAAGAGAAGGCACTAAAGGAGACCCTTCAGCAGATGTTGGGCACTGGGGCCAAGGTTCATCTTGAGCAGAAGGTATCAGCGTGATCCCCCCATTTTCTTCTTCCACATAACACACACACACAAATTGGTACCTTGTATTTTTAAGAGAATATCCCGGATAAACGAGGAGGGTTGTTGGGCTTCTGACAGCTAACATAAAACTGTCACATCCCCATGCATGATGCATGGCCACGACGTAATGACGTCTTTGAATCCACCTACATGTAAAACTTTGTTGCATTCTAATTCATGGACATGATGCTATTGCGTCTTTGATCCATGTAGCTGACTCCACCTAGTGGGAAAAGATTTTAAGTATATATATGATATGTTTCTATAAACTTGAGAAGAAGATAAGATCTTAGCACAGTGTGTCTAATTGGATTTCTCTATTTAAATGTTCTGTTTATATATCAGAAGCAATTTTGTATTTGAAAGAGATTTTTCTTAAAAGAAAAAGTTAATTCTAAAAATAATTTGTATAGAAAGAATATTTATAGGTGATTTTTTTCAAGCACTTGCAGAAGTAGCACAATAACACTCGAATTGTCTTCTTACTTCAACTCATTATTTTTCTTCTTACTTCAACTCATCATTTTTCTATTTGTTCCCTTCTTTCACCCAGATTGATCCAAGCATACTTGGTGGACTAGTGTTGGAATTTAGCCAGAAGGTCTTTGACATGTCTATTAAGACTCGGGCGCTACAGATGGAGAGGCTTCTTCATGAGCCCATCAGTATCGCTGACATCTAGAAGACAACAATTATCTCCCGAAAATCTATGTCAGCATGTATTAAATTAAGTATCAAATTCTTGTTCACTATATAAAAAATTGAGTGTATCTGGATTTGTTTGGGATGGAATGCCATCATTTTGCAAATAAGAGCTACCATATTTCCAGCTTCCGGTTAATCTTAATAGTCATGTCAGTGTGTTTGAAATTTGAATGTTATTTGATTTCATTTGGACTTGGTCTTAATTTGCTTCACTCTGATGCTGGTGGATATTTCTTCCCGAGTCAAGAAGAAAATAAGATATAGCTGTGGCCGTTGGCTAGCTGATAATTTAGAATCAGATTCAAAGAAAATCTTGGTAATTTTAAGTTTTGGATATGTTTTTGGACCATTCATTGTTTTACTATTTTAACTAGAAGTATGAATATCACAACCATGTTCATTGACAGCAAGAGTTACTAATTCAGAATGTAATTATGTTGTACAAAATTAAAATCACAGGGATGCATGCCCAGATCAGTTGTTTTTTCTTGTCTTCATAACAAACTAGTATGTTGCTTGGGACACCCTCATAAGCATTTGTTCTGAAACATCTTTTGGGTTATTTCTTAAATTTTTTTTCTTGTTGTCCAAGAATACACCTTTTAAATTGATTGAGAATGTATTTACGAAAAATAGTGGTTTTACTTAACCAACGTTAAAAAAAGTTATATATAATATATGTTGACTCGCCATAATATATTGATTTTTTAATTTTTTCATTTGTAAACTACTTTATCTTTATTAAATTAATATTTTAATTGAATAAATAGATAGCAGTATTTGATAACACCTTTCAATCGAAGAATTTAGTTTTAAATATATTTACTGTATAAAAAAATTTTACACGTACATTTAATAAAATTGTGTCACATCAATAAAAACAGGCAAATAGATAGCACTTGAAAAATCCCTAATCTCTTATCTCTAACTTCCCAAAATAAAACAAAAAACGGAGGTGTTAGTTTGGTGCGAATTGCGACGGTGGTTAACGCCGCCTTGTGAATGGTGATGCCGCCGCGTCCAACCTTTCTGACGACTCGGCTCACTCCTCTTTTCTCCTCTCTCTTCTCTCATTCCCAATATCCCTACTTCTCTTTCAATTCCAACACTCCTTCCTTCTTCCTTCGCAATGCAACACGCACACTCACCACTATCACTTCTTCTTCTTCTTCTTCTTCTTCTAGAAGAGCCTTCTCCAGGTACAGAAAATCTCAATCTCACCGCCTCAGCACGTTGGCCGAACCCTCCGCGGTTAAGCTCTCAGCCAAAGCAAGGAGAAGAATCGCACGTGGATCTCCCGAAGCAATCTTGAAGCACAAGCTCGACGAGTGTTCTAAGACCGGTGACCTTGTTGAAGCGCTTCGTCTCTACGATGACGCCAGAAACGACGGCGTTTTGATGAACCTCGATCACTATAACAAGCTCCTCTACCTCTGTGCTGTTTCCGATTTAGGTCTCAAGAAAGGCATGGACATTTTTCAGCAGATGCTGATTGATCGTGTTTTGCCTAATGAAGCTACCTTCACCAATGCTGCTAGGCTTGCTGCTGCTAAGAACGATCCTGACATGGCTTTTGAATTGCTGAAGCGGATGAAGGATTTCGCCATTTTGCCGAAGCTGCGTTCATATGGTCCTGCTTTGTATGGATTTTGTAAGGAGGGTGATGCTGACAAGGCCTATGAAGTTGATGCTGACATGATTCGCTCCGGCATTGCCGCCGAAGAGTCCGAGCTCTGTGCTCTTTTGGAAGTCAGTGTGAGTTCAAACAGGGAGGATAAGGTTTATGAGATGCTGCAGAGGCTGCGCACCACCGTGAGGCAGGTGTCTGAATCGACTTTTGAGGTGATTGAGAGTTGGTTTAGCAAGGAATTCGCGGCGAAAATTGGGGAAAAGAATTGGGATGTTAATCGCATAAGGAAAGGGATCGAGCGGGGTGGTGGAGGATGGCATGGACAAGGGTGGCTTGGAAGTGGCGAATGGAAAGTGGCGAAGACTAATGTGAATCAGGATGGGCAGTGTCTTTCCTGTGGTGAGAAGCTTGTTAGCATTGATATTGATCCCAGAGAGACTGAAAAATTTGCTGACTCTTTATCTATATTGGCCTGCAAGAAAGATGCTAAGTTAGGCTTTATTCATTTTAAGGTATAACATTTTTTCACTGAGAATTCTGTTGCATTTTGATGGTTGTCAATTCTAGTGCCTTTACTTTCAAGCAATATTGCCATATGGACTGATGTAATATAAGTTTAACTTTTGCAGAAATGGCTTAAGCAGCATGGACCTTTCGATGCAGTTGTAGATGGTGCCAACATGGGCCTCGCTGATGGGCAGCATTTCAGCTTTGCGCGAGTGAGTTGAAATCATTCATTTTATTAGCACATGAGACATGACAAAAGCATCTGCTTAATGGTTCTTTACCATTGGTTGTAGCTTAGATTCGCTGTTGAAGAATTACGTCAAATGAGCCCTACGAAGAGATTGCCACTTATAATTTTGCATGTAAATCGAGTAACTGGTGGTCCTGCTCTGAATCCAAATAATAGGAGACTTATAGAAAGTTGGAAAAAGAATGGCATCCTTTATGCTACTCCTCAGGGCTCTAATGATGACTGGTAATGAAGTACTTCAATCATATTTTAGTTAGATTGAGTTGGCTAATATTGTTTTTTCTCTTATTATGAATTTCCAATGAATCTATTAGTGCTGATGATCCTTGTAGTTAACTCCATCTAGTGAGTTAGGATTTGGTTTCTGGTTACTTGTTTTATTATATATATATTTTGGCCAAGGCCATCAATAGGAATGTGAAATCTTAAATCATATGTGTCTTAGTAGTTATGATTACAATTACAAAACTCTTGTACTAAGATGTTGTTATGACAGGTACTGGTTATATGCTGCTGTTCGTTGTAAATGCTTACTTTTGACAAATGACGAGATGAGGGATCACTTGTTCCAGCTACTTGGTTCGAGTTTCTTCCCACGATGGAAGGAAAAACACCAGGTATCTTAGACCATCAGAAAAGTTCCTTTACTCTATACAGTTACATCCTAATCCTATTGATGATAGATGCAAAACATCTTGCTCCATTTTCCTAACCGTAATTTCTACTGATAACTTTTCTAACATAAAATTGGAACAATGGGCTATTCAAGTTCTCAAGAACTTAAGCCTTTCTTGATGCTGAATTTCTAATGCACCAGTTTTCTTCTGCTAATGAATTCAGTATATAGTTTTTTGACTCAGTGGAAGGATCGCTGAAGCCTTTTTTTGCTGTGCAGGTTAGAGTGTCAACCTCCACTGGTAAACCCGTGCTCGTTCTACCTCCCTGTTACTCAATAGTTATTCAGGTGAGATGATCACCCAACTGCTCTCCTTTCCATTGAATAAGAGTAGCATGTTTCCACCAAGCCTCAACGGCATGGTGCTTTTTCTCCACACTTAGTATTGAAATGGAACTCTCTTATGTGGTCTCAATGGTTTGGACCCGGATTTTTTTAAAAGAAAATGAGAGATTTGGGGATTGTATAACTCCAGTTATACTGTTATATATTTTTGTTTATCCATCTATCTATTAGAAGGAGAAAAGAAGATTGACAGATAATAGTATCCTTTGTTCTTAGTTGTATACGTGAGTTAATATCATGGTCCATGGAAGTTAAATAAGCTTTTGGATAATATGCTGCAGGAATCTGAAAATGGTAATTGGCATGTGCCAAGTGTAACTGGCGACGATCTTGATATACCAAGGAAATGGTTGTGTGCTTCTAGATCCAGAAAAAATTCATTGCACAATCTATGGAAATCCACCTCAGCGACTGATGACACATGAGAAGTGGAAAGGAGTTTTTTTTTTTTTTTTTTTCAGCAGCCATAATTATTTTCCACATCTTAAATTGCAGTTGCATCCTGCAGTGACAAATGCAGGAACGGGAAAAGGCTGTTACCATTCTTATCTTTAGGTTTCCCTCAAATAGTTTGGTTATTTTGATTCTTGAGGCAAGTTCAGGTAGTATGGACCAGAGAATTAGGGATAGCTCGTAGTTGATTTAGCCTAGGAGCCTTGGCTCAATTAGCATAAAGTCCCATTTTCCTCCTATTCAGTCTATCTTCTATATAAGAAAATGGATACTATAGTGTTGTTGTGCTATAACTGAATATTTTTTTTTAACTGCTATAACTGAATATGCCGGTGCAGGAAGTATGATTGATGATTATTAACTTATTTTTGCGGATTTGGGCTCAAATCCAGAGAGTTTAATATACAGTTTTTGGTTATGAAGAGTGAGCAGCAGAGGGAGCAAAATTGGAATGTAGGGAAAAAAAATTTGTGTTTGTACCATTTTTTGTGTTCATCTCTTTGGTACATTTTTTGTATGGGATAATAGATAAACTTGTGTAGAAGAATCAGTGAGCTTAAGAGAAGGAATTGGGATAAGATGCATGTGCAGATAAGGAAATTAGAACATTATACAATAGTTGGATGTTAACATGTTTATTTTGTAGCCTTGTGGCTCTGTCTTTTAAAACAATAGTTGGCAGATAAGGTTTCCTTTTTAATTAATCAGTAGCTTATAACCAGTTATTGAGACAAAACATGTGCTGCTGCGATGGCACTAATCTGGTGTAAAATTTCAACCTCATAAAACTATATACTATGTACCTATTATTGCTCATCAACTGTTTTCATCAGTGTATCACCAAATTCTTTATAGTTTATACTGCTTTGAAATTGGCAATTTAATCTCTTTTATGAGTTCCTATTCATGCATGGCAATAGCATGAAGCCATGGACCATTCATCACTACCCACTCCATGTTTAACTTTTGGCCTATTACAAGAGGACAAAGAGAATCACATGGGGATATCCAAATTGCCACACTTTCTCTTTTCTTTTGTTCTTTGATAATGTAGAATAACTGGTAAAGGGTTTGTTGGTGTATACAAATTAATGATGACATAATCATAAATTAACCAAACCAAACTTTGTTTTTTAAAAGTTTTCTTCATTTTAACATAGTGACCAAAAGGTCTTAAAGATTCTTTTTATTTCATTAGCAGCAATTAGCCGACCACTTTTCCATGACATAGACCAAAACAACCATTATCTTAAGTACTAATAAAGAGAATTGGACGGTGTTATTTTGTTGACCAAAGCAATTCATGCAGTGCACTCTTCCTTTTGTTATATGATTATCGTAACATTACCATTGTACCACTGTGCACCTCAAAATGTGTGCATTGATACACGTAAATTAGTTCTGCCCCACCAAACACCACCTCTCTAGTCTCTACTATAGTCTATACTCACATGGTGGAATCATTCATTAGCTTCGCGACATTTCTAATGAATCACGTCAATGACAGCTAACATTGCCAGAAAACACACCCGATTGGATATGCATTGATTTGTAGCATTTAACCATATTCTCTTTTTTCTCTCCTTTCTAGTTTCAAACAATAAAACATCCACCATGATAATAATAATACAACTGCAACATGACCTATCTTTAATAGTAACTAGACAAATTAAATCCTACTATATATAGAAGCATAGTGTGCTATATTATATCTATCTAGTTCTTATAACATTTTCTTATCTTATCTTTGAGGCTTCTATAGAAACTTTTGGAGAGAGAGAGAGAGAGAGATGGCTGGTATAGCTTTTGGAAGATTTGATGATTCCTTCAGTTTAGGCTCCATCAAGGCCTACATTGCAGAGTTCATCTCAACCTTGCTCTTTGTTTTTGCTGGTGTTGGTTCTGCCATTGCCTATGGTTAGTTACACTGAAAAGAAATGGTTTCTTACAGAGATATGTTAAATATGTTATGCTTTCTTGGTTTCAGAATGAGTCTGACTTTTTGTGTTTGGTTTTTGGTTTAGCTAAGGTGACATCAGATGCAGCTCTTGATCCTGCTGGGTTGGTAGCAGTTGCTGTTTGCCATGCTTTCGCTCTCTTTGTAGCTGTTTCTGTTGGTGCCAACATCTCGGGTGGCCATGTCAACCCTGCAGTGACTTTTGGCCTAGCTATTGCTGGCCAGATCACCATTCTCACCGGCATCTTCTACTGGATTGCGCAGCTTCTCGGCTCCATAGTCGCTTGCTTGCTCCTCAAGTTTGTCACTGGAGGCTTGGTAAGTTCACACTGAACCAATCTTTATATTTTCCATAATGATTTCAAATCATCCTTGCGTCACAAGCTTCATAGTTTCCTGCATAATTTCTTTAGTATATGAACTATGAAGTAGGAACTATTTCATCTTTGACTATTAATCATTCCTTATTCCATTGATATAAGAAACTGAATAGCAGTGATTTTTGTGTACAGGCTGTTCCTATCCACAGTGTTGCAGCTGGAGTTGGAGCAGCAGAAGGAGTTGTTACTGAGATTATAATCACATTTGGATTGGTGTACACTGTGTATGCAACAGCAGCTGATCCCAAGAAGGGTTCATTGGGAACAATTGCACCCATTGCTATTGGTTTCATTGTAGGTGCCAACATCTTGGCAGCAGGGGCATTCTCTGGTGGCTCAATGAACCCGGCGCGTTCCTTTGGACCTGCTGTTGTCAGTGGAGACTTCACTGATAACTGGATCTACTGGGTTGGACCTCTCATTGGTGGTGGTTTGGCTGGTCTTATCTACGGCTACGTGTTCTTGCCTACTGAGCATGCGCCTTTGGCCAGTGATTTTTGATGATTTCTTGGAGATTATTATTGCCTTTGTAATAAAGGAGGAAAAGCAAATCCTGTTTTTCTTTCTTTCTTATCTGACTTATCCTTTTGTTTCTTTAGATTTCAATGTAAGAATTCAAGAGATTATTGATATTGGCAATGGAAAAAGGTTAATCACTTTGTCCTGTCCAAATATGAAGAGTGCTTAGAAATGAAGATATAAGAATCCTAATCAAAGAAGATAATCTCTTGATTAATGCAAAAAGCTTCAATTTGAATGACCAGTGCCTTTAGGTTATTTCCAATATCTATATGCCAAAAGGATGTTAGAATGGGAAGGGTCCAAGCAATACATAACAAGAAAATGGTGACATCGAAAACATTTAGGTAGAGAGTACCCTATGCTTTATGGGGACCCTCTACCATAATTGACAGATAAGGTTGTAAAACTATCAAACAAATTCCACTGCTTCTATAAACTGCTTTTAGTTCTAACACTTGATATAAGATCAGATTTGTCATCATAAAATTAAAGCTTTGATGTTGATAAATTTCCATATATCCTCTTTTCTTTCATCCGTGTATGGAATTCAAGTCCTAATTACAGGTTCCAAGATTTTCTTCATCATGTTGCAATAAATCAAAAACAAAAAAATTTCCTAATGAAGACTTCATATTTTCTATTATTTACTTTTCAGTACAATAAAAGCCTCCTTAAGAATCCTCTGCATCATCATCTTCAGGCTTTTGATACTTAAACTCATGGCCTTTCCACTCTGGTAATTGTTGGATCACAACCTGCATTAAATTAAAATAAAAATCAATATACACTATACTATTCTATATATAGTTCCATATAATGATCCAAGGAGTTGAGAATGACGAACCGCTCCGGTTGAATCTGGTTTTCCAACAGTTGCTTGACATGCTAATCTCCAATTCTTTGGTTTCTGGCAACATGAAAAGACCAACACAAACACAATGTTTATTAGCAGAGTTCAGTTCAGAGTTAGAAATATAACTATTCATGTCTGATTATTCACCCTCTTGAGATGCTCTTTCTCTTTATCGGTGCGAGGATTTAGAAGCCCTCCATCTTCAATAACCTAACACCAATTGTAAAAAAAGATTACAGATGAATCAATAATAGTGGACAACGTATAGAGATGAAATTCACCTACCTCGACCATACAAGTAGCACAATTTCCACTCCCACCACAATTCAACAAAGGTCTACCCTATAAAGAGAAGTAGTTGTTAGTTAGAAAGAAAATAAAAGAACATGATTGTAGAAGAAGATTATTACATACATAGGGTCCATAGAGATCAATATTGGAATCAAGCATTATCTCCCTAAGCTTCTGGCCACCACAAGTAGTACGATAGTGAATGTCTGGTGTTCCATCAGGTAGCAACACAGGCTGAAGTGAACAACAACAACCACCATACATTAAGCTAAAGACACATCAAAACATGTATGCAGTGCATGTGAGATAGATAGTAGTTGGAAAAGCAGTTAGCTATAACTAATGTTTATAGATCGTCCATAATGAAAGACAATGGAACATTCAATTTAAGTTGATAAGACATACATGTATAAATGCCAAGCCCACAGAGGGAGGAGCTTGGGAAGGTTGAGTGGTGTCTGTGTCTGTTGTTGTGGTTGTGTCTGTGTCAGGGACAGTGCTGATGGCTCTAACAACTGTTCTTGTTGAAAACTTAGTAGAGGAATGGATAGGAATAATGAAGTTCTTAGTCAAGTTGTTATGGGAATAGGACGATGAGAGTGAGCAGAAGCCATGAGAGGAGCTGAGTTGGAGGAGTGACATTTTTTTGAGGGGATGTATATGTGGTTGTTCTTGTGATATGATGTTATTATTCTTATCTCATATGCTTTGCCTTCATTTTCAGTTCAAGGACAATACAAATATACAATACATTATCTTGAAAACAAAAAACGCTAGAGGAAGGGCTTGAACCTTCGACCTTGTGGTTAACAGCCACACGCTCTAACCAACTGAGCTACTCCAGCTCTGTTTGGGAATGGCGCAGTATTCATTTTATAAAATAAATTTGCACTAAAATATCCCTTAAATTTTAATTGAACCATTTTATTTATTGAAATTGAAAAAATTATACTATGTTCGTCCAAATTTCTTTTTTTCTCTAATTTTTCTTGATTTCATGAGTGACATGACTTACGCGTTGAATAACATAAAACAACGTTTCTTCATTTATGGCACTAAATAATTATAATGATATCGCTTAATATAAAAAAAATATGAATATAAGGGTTATGTAGAGATTACACAATTTAATTTTTTAAAATGAAACAATATCGTTTTAAGATATCCAGCATGTATGACAGGTGTCACTCACTAAAATAATGCAATTAAAATTTCTATGACAATTTTAATGCTAACCATAACTCTCCAGGAATAAAATTGAGTTTATCTCAATAAAAATCACACATAATAAGAATTAAAAAATTATTTATCACTTTATCATCTTTTATGTTAGATATTATTTTTTTTTCAAAAAATATAATTCACCTAGTCAAAACTAGTTTTAATATGAAAAAGAAAGAGAGGAGAAAGAGTGAAAGAGAGAGAAGGCAAAGTCCTAAACCCTTGAAACTTGAAATAAAAGAAGGGAAGAGGCGGAGAGGGGAATGGCCCAACTCTCAAATCTTCGCCTCCTATTCTCTTCATTCTCCCTCGCAAAACCCTCCACTCTCCACTTTCGATCCCTCTTCTCCACCGTTATCGCTTCTTCCTCTTCTTCTTCTCCGAAACGACACCGTAACGCGCCTCTCCATCTTACTCGGAGAAACAAGAGCAACAGCCGCGGTGGCAGAGGAAGAACCACTCGCCCAATGGAGCTCCAACTTGAAGAAGAAAACAAGAACGCTGGATTCAACAAGAAGAGAGCCGAAGGCAGAGACAGGAACGACGCTCCAAAGAACCTCCAATTGAAGCTTCGCAAGCTCAATCCAGTTAACACCATAGCTTATCTTCAGATTCTCGGAACTGGCATGGATACTCAAGATACTTCTCCTTCCGTCCTTCTCTTCTTCGATAAACAGCGTTTTATCTTCAATGCCGGAGAGGTTAGGTTTCTCTTCCTTCTCATTCTCTTCTTTCTCTATTTCTCTATATACTCACTCTCTTGCGTGTTTCAGGGACTACAACGATTTTGCACTGAGCATAAAATTAGGTTATCCAAGGTTTTGTACATCTCCATTTCCACCTATTTATATTTGAGTTTGAATTTTGAATTTGAATTTCTTATCTCTGTGATCCGTAGTTATAACCTCACGATAGAGTGGTACTTATCTTTTTGCAGATTGATCACATATTTCTTTCTCGTGTTTGTTCCGAGACTTCCGGTGGCCTTCCAGGTTTGTCTTCAATTTTTGATAATCTTGTTGCTTTACATGCAAGTATTACAGAAAATAGCATTGCTAGAAGAGTAGAAGTTGATATCTAGAATTTAGGTTGGGTTTGTTTCTGCTTTACTGGATTACTAGAATGGTGATTCATATCTGTCTTAAACTCACAGGTTTGCTGCTTACGCTGGCCGGAATAGGAGAAGAGGGGATGTCTGTAAGTGGCGGATTAATCTCGTGTAATTGTTCAACTCTGTTATGCATGGTGTGTTGTAGTGATTGATAGTTTCATGCGATTTGCAGGTCAAGATATGGGGCCCTTCAGATCTTAAGTATTTAGTCGATGCCATGCAGTCATTTATTCCCAGTGCTGCCATGGTTCACACGAAGAGCTTTGGTGGCACCGATGAGACTACTGTGCTTGCTGGATGTAAGCAATTGGACAGTCCCATTGTTCTCGTTGACGACGAGGTGGTCAAAATATCTGCTATCATCTTGCAACCACATCGCATTGAAGGTCAGGCCTTGTCACCTTCAGAGGCCCTTAACTCATCCAATGGGAAAAACCAGCCTGCTGCAAAGCCTGGTGATATGTCTGTAGTATATATTTGCGAACTGCCTGAGATCAATGGAAAATTTGATCCAGATAAAGCGAAGGCCCTAGGTTTGAGACCTGGGCCAAAGTATCGTCAACTGCAACTTGGAAATCCTGTGCAATCAGATCGTCAGAATGTTACGGTAATCCTCAAATTCGGGTTGAAAGAAATATATGGAATCTGCACTGATGCTTCAATTGCCATTTATTTTGCTTTAATTAATTTGAATTAATACCCGGCTTCATACTTTGTTAACGAAACCATTTGCTTGTAACAGATTCATCCAAGTGATGTTATGGGTCCTTCTGTTCCTGGCCCCATTGTACTCCTTGTTGATTGTCCAACAGAGTCTCATTTGGAATCGTTATTGTCTGTGCAATCACTTACTAATTACTATGATCAAGAAGGTGGGAAGAGTGTAACGTGTGTGATTCACTTAAGTCCTGCTTCTGTTGTAAGTTGTTCAGGTTACCAGAAATGGATGAAGAAATTTGGTTCTGCGCAGCATATCATGGCCGGGCATGAGAAGTAAGTTATTAATTTTTCTGACCATTCCTCCTTTTTTGTTTCTGCTATAACTCATTATTTGTTACTCTTGTTTACTTCTATTGTTCTCAGGAAGAATGTAGATATTCCTATCTTGAAAGCTAGTGCAAGAATTGCATCTCGACTTAATTATGTGTGTCCTCAGTTCTTTCCAGCTCCAGGATTTTTGTCCCATTCAGATGATGATTTCTCAGAACTGGGTGCTCTTGCTTCAAGTGAGGTTTGTAACAGTGCTAGAAGGGGAAACTTATACTGTAATTAACACATGAATTAGTCTAATCTGGGTTCTTGATTTGATATTTTTGCAGAATTCCTTTTCTGAATCATCTAAAGTAATTTCTGCTGAAAATCTTCTCAAGGTATCAAGTTAATTTCTTTGTTCTTGTAGAAGTCTTTGAATATAGCTTTTGTAGTATGACTCTGCCGTGTCATTATACTTATAAATTTATTAATTGTGTTATGCAGTTTACATTGCGCCCTTATGCTCATCTTGGGTTGGATAGATCTTGTACTCCAACCACGGTGGCTTCCACACAAATCATCGATGACTTACTTTCAGAGATTCCAGAGGTTGTGGAAGCAGCTCATCATGTAAGTCAGCTTTGGCAGCAAGATAATCAGAAAAAGGAGGATTTAGTTCCCGCAGCAGATCGAAATACGATGATTGAGGAACCTTGGTTGGGTGATTCTAGTGTTCCTTCTTGTTTGGAAAATATAAGGAGAGATGACCTGGAGATAGTTCTTCTTGGAACCGGTTCATCCCAACCATCCAAGTACAGAAATGTGAGTTCAATATATATAAATCTTTTCTCAAAAGGAGGTTTGCTTTTGGATTGTGGTGAAGGAACCTTGGGACAACTCAAAAGAAGGCATGTCTATCCATATTCTTTAAACGCATTTTTACCGTACTGCATTTGTTTGCTATTTTAATCTGAATAGTTAATTAACACATCTTTCGGAAATAGATATGGTGTAAGCGGC
>JASCZI010241992.1:0-16833 GCA_036250425.1 Stylosanthes scabra | reverse complement strand
GCCGCAAAAAGTGTGACATACCGTATTCCATTATTTTTTAGCCGTATATATATATATATATATATATATATATATATATATATTATCAACGTATGCCGCAAAAAGTGTGACATACCGTATTCCATTATTTTTTAACCGTTAATCTTGATTGATTTTAATTATAAAATTAATATATAATTAAAATCAATAGTCAAAAATTCTAAAATATCAATATGTCGCAGTTTTAAGGGCATAAATGAGAAAAAGAGACACATACAGGAGGCAGCTGTATCCTTATTGTAATATCACATTATATTATTTATATTTATTATTTCATTTCCACAACTTCATTCAATAATGAAGTCCATCTTTTTTTATTTCCTCACATTCAATTCAATAACTGCCTTCATGGTTCATACAACGCATTATTGCAATCACTTTTGTCCCCACCTATTATATCTATCAATAAATATATATATATATATATATATAATCGCCCCTTTTATTCTGAGGTGACGGCGGGATCGTACAATTCGAACTGTGAGCTAGGTTAAGAATGTCGTGAGACAGTTCGGTCCGTATGACCGTGCCTAAGGACATATCGGTTGAAGTGGATTCTTCTTTTTGATCAATCAAAACCCGTTTTCAGCCAGGCTTGTGCAGAATAGCAGAATAAGTAGCAAGTAAAGTATTTTTAGCATAGCAAAAATGTGTTGGTTGGACTCTGATGTCGATCCGAACAAATTATCCTTTTTATATATATATATATATATATGTTGTATATAAATTTAACGTAGGAAATTAAAAATATTGTATATATATGCATGCACCATAATCTCAAATATATATGCTATAATTTCTTTAAAAAATAATAAACAAAAATGTTATAAAAAGTATATACATATTTGCTAGCATATGTTTTTTCTTTCTTTCTTTCTTTTTCTCCTCTCTTATATATATGCTTAGTTAGATGTTAGATGAATCTCTTAATTAGCTAGCGTAGTTTAGGATAAAACTTTATATTAGCTAGTGATCTGATGGGAAAAAAAAAAAAGGAAAAAGGTGGGGCATGGTTGATGGGTTTGAATGAGAGAAATGTTTAATGAGGTATAGTTTTTAGGTGGAATGATGGAATTTGAGGATAGATTATGATGACAATAACAACTTATTAGTGACTTTAACCTACATGGACCATGCTGTCCCATATTGCCCCCCACGCCTTCCCTAATAATAAAGTCTTCTTATATTACCACTTATTGGCTCCCACACTTGTATATTCATTTCCTACAACTAATAAATTCTGGAAAAAGACTAAGGAACCAATACATTTTGATTAATAGGAAACCAATATATAGTTATGAATGATAATTCATATAAATTTTGAATGATAACTTAATCATATATATGAGTTATGGATGATAACTCATATAAATTTTGGATAATTATTAGCTCTTTAATGGCTCTCTAACGTTGATTCCGTAACATTATTCTAAATTCTCTCATCATCTATATTAATTATTACTAATGCACACTTGATTTCATTCCCTAAATCTTTAACACATCAGAATAATTAAAACGCCTTATTTGGTTTTCTCCTGAAATTATTAAAGTTCCATTTTTTACCTCTTGAATACTACTTATATATAGTAACATACATACATTCATCTTTCTAGCAACTTTTTTAAGTTACATTAATGCATAAATGTTATACTATAAATAACATTTGGTTTGACCTAATTAATATACATACTACTAATTAAGCGTTTAATGCAAACATAGCAAATTAATATTAACTGAAAGTGAAATACCGTGTGCACAATAATAAATCATGAATAATTCAACTATAGCTTCAAATAATCACATAATTAGCAAATATATATTGAGTTTTTATTTATTTATTTATTTTTCTCATCACTTGTGTGACATAAACAAAAGTATATGTAATCCAGAAATTTTTTTTATGGGGACAAAAAATAATATACAAAAATAATAAAAATATTTTCATTAACAATTTAGATATCTAAAATTATTTAAAGTATATTAGTCAAATTTTTAATAATATAAATACTTTTTATTATAGTGTTAATATTAAATAATATAAACATTGTTACACAAAATTAAAATTCTTTTAACGGTGGGGGGCATAAATATTATTATTATAGGCCATTTATAGATACATACATATACTTGTACCAATCACTATCACAATAAAGACTGCTCATTGAACTACCATAATCTTCGAACTTTAATTATTATTCAAATCACAAAACAACTCGTCGTGAAGTGTTTGAGTTACATACCAGCTAGCATTGTTGCGATCGAACGGAAACTTATTAATTGATACATTTCCAATATTCTTCTCATCAGACTTTCTATTTATGCCAACTTTTCAGATGACCTTTAGATCATAATTTTTTGCTACAATAGGTAACAAATTAAGTTAACTATCGAAAGTCCAAATTTAATTTCGGCCACAATCATACTTAATTTGTTTTTTTGTCACTTTTGTTGTTAATAAGTACATTATTGCAAAAACATGTGTATAATAATTTTTGTCAGTACTCCTTGCTTGTTTCGGCATCGATCATTTCATGCCTTCTAAATAAAACTCAAACAACATTTATTTTTTTTATTAGTAGAGGTTTCGGTTCCAGCCTCGTTCCTAACCTATTTTTCCTAAAAAAAATAAATAAATAAAACTGCCTCTATATATATATATCAAACTATATATTTTGTTCTTAATTAATTACTATATAGTCTTGAAAACTAGCAGCAAATTTATAAGTTTCTGCACTCTAAACTCTACATAGCTAGGTAGGAGGACTAAGTGTAGTGGCCGGCAAGTTAATTAAATTAATTAACCTTTTAAAAAGTACTAATAGCTAGTCACCGCAATTCTTTTATTTCTTTTCTCTTTTCTCTCCCCACGCCCTCTTTTTACTTTCTTTCTTAGTACAAAGAAATTTAATATCATCATTAGAATAATTAATCCTAAAAATGAAAATTATATTAAAAAAATAAAAATAAAAAAGGAAAAAAAAAAATATATATATATATATATATAGCCGTTTTAATTGACTATGGTAAGGAGTGTTCCAAGTGGCACTATAATTAGACATAAGAAATAAGTTGTATGTTCCACAATGGTATACCAAAAGAATAAGAAAAGAAAAATTGTAGTGGGGCTATTGGAGTGAAAGATTCACTGTCATCTTTCTATCTATCTATTTATTGTATGTGATATTTTCCCCCCTTTATTTCCTTTGGTGATAGTATGTGATTCTCTCCAATAATCCACTTACTTTTTACATGTGTGTGTTGAAGCAAAGTTTGAAGGTTAATTAATGGGACCCATTTGCCGGGCACCATTGCTACAGTGCATAACAATGCCAATATGCAACTCTCTTTCACTTAAAAAGAGGATTCTATGTTTCTATTTGTTCTTCATCACAGACCTAATAAATTTATATATATATCTTTAAATTCTTAATAATTAAATACAACATACAAAATAATAATAAGCCTATGAATGATTTTCTTGATTGTTTCTCCTACTTAGCCAGCTTGTTACGTTTCTACTCATCTCACCATGCATTCTCAAATAATGGAGCTATACTACTATACCTACTAGCTTCCCTTGTACTTCCATGCATCTCTCTCTTTATTATATATACGTGGATAACTAGATTCAACAACAATTTTTTTTTCTTGGTAAATATAAAAACATAAATTATTGGGTTGGGTAATCTCCATCGTATTTAACCTTTTCTTTTTTCTTTTTTTTGTGAAATTTTAATTTTGTGGCATTATACATGAAGTCAGGAACCACTTTTATGCATACTTTATATATATCTTTTACTTTTAGTATTAAAAGAAGCTAAATTATTTTTACATCAAAATCAATTATTAATATATAATACACATTAAAATATAAAATACATATTAAAAATAATAAAATTATATATATATTTATATATTTAATTATATATGATGAATAATTTTAGTATGTAAATAAAATTATCATTAAAATATCATAATGATGTAAAAGATTATTTATTTTCGTTTTTATGTTCGTTGAACACGTCAAAAAAAAGCTTAGGATGATGCACATGAAAGCTATTTATTATTATTAATTATTATTATTATTATTATTATTATTATTATTATTATTATTATTAATTTTTGAAAAGCTGTATATAGTTTTGGTCATAACACCTCACACCCGCATGCATTAATATTATTCTTGATATATCCTTGTCTGCTTATTTAATTTGTGGGCTAATTAGAAATAAATAAGATGGAATATATATAGTTGCTGTAAGGTGACAAGGACCAAAGAGATTTAGACTAAACGATGGCAAATAATTGAGGCAGTTATTATGGCCAAGAAAGTTGGATATATAACGACTTAGTCATCACAACAAGATATATTCAATGTGAATGAAACATCGTTTTTATATTACATAAAGTTATATATAGCAGCAGCTTTTGAACACTATACATGTATATATGTTAATAACAAGTCCCATTAATATGTGTGGTATAGTGCTGCCTTATTTCCAAAATCTCACGAGTTAGGCGTGTCTAAAATTATTATTATTCATCTTCAGATAGAGTAACCTATATATATAACAGGTTGTAGCATAGTTGAAATTAAGCAGCATTAATCAGATGATGCTTTAAAATCATTAGATGATAATTCAGTCAAAGATGTCAAACGATCTGACAATTATTGATAATAATTTCACGTGAAGTCGATACATGTAAGTATTCACCGTATATTATTCTCATGTGTTAATGGATTGAATCAAAAGTAGACCTTATAACTTGCATTATTGTTTAGTTATAAAAAAAAATTAAGACATGATGCATAAATCATATATAATAAATTACTTTCACTACTAGTGTTATGTTCCTGTTCATTATCATGCAAAGCCTTTTTACTTTTGTTGATGAATTGTGTTTTTGTAACGTCCAATCCATTTGGTTTTGGTACAAATTAAAGAATATGCCTTATATATATATATATATATATATATATATATATAGACTTTAGGGTTTAGCCGCATAGAGCGCTTTTTGCCATGACATTATTAAGTTTTGATGAACAAGTTCAACTCTACAATCATACATACATACATTATATTCATTCATCACTCTCTTTTCTCTACACCAACCAAGCGCACTACTGAAACCCAGCAGCCTCGTCAGGCCTGAGTAGAGAGTAGTAGTGTTATAAGAAGATTATCCGGTATGCCGTAAAAATTGCAACATATCGGTATTCTAACATTTTTAACCATTGATATTAGATTTTATAACTAAAACCAATTAAAATTGACGGCTAAAAAACGATGGAATATGATATGTCACATTTTTGCAGCATACCGAATAATTTTCGAGTGCTATATTCTTAGTGGAAGTTATGTGTGTACGTTTGGAATCTCTCTTCATGCTGAAAAGACCTTCAAAAGTTTCCATTATCATCTCTACATGCCTCGCCTCCTCATCCACACTTATATGCATTATCTTCTTTTTACTTTAATTTCTTATCATATCATACTAAATTACTAATACTACTCTATATACAAAGTGCTCATAGACACCCAAAAATACTAAACATACACCAAAAAATATATACCAAGTGTTCAAGCAACTGTCAATCCATAACAATATCGTATTGGAATGAATAATAACGGATTACTAGCTCACTTCAAAATGTTTTCTTCTAAAAGGTAAATGTACACAAGTAGTATTTAAATAGTTTATTAATTAATTTAATGGTGATTATACTTTCATTTAAGTATTTAACTATTTTCATCTTAGAAGAACCTTTTTTGTTTTGGGCTTGAAGTATTATTTATTTATTGGTCTTAATTGTGTTTTTGGACATAGTAAGCCCGGTATTCTTGGGCTGAAAATTGAAAATTATGGGCTTTGCATACATAATGCAATTGGGCTTCACAGAGTTCTAACTAATTAAATATGTTAGTAAGAAGCGTAGTGGTCGATATGTCCGAGTGGTTAAGGAGACAGACTCGAAATCTGTTGGGCTTTGCCTGCGCAGGTTCGAATCCTGCTGTCGACGCATAGTCTTTTTTCCTTATAGCAAAAAGACCAAAAGGCCCTTTTACCTTTTAGGAGCGCTTGTTTTGATGATAACCGTTCTGTGTTGGTTGAAGCAAGTAAGAAACTGAAGTGAAGATTCAAGAATGAATCACAATCCTATCTTCCTAATCTCTCCAATTTATGTATTATAATAATAGAATTACAATTAGGTTCGATTGGAATTATCAATTATCTATCTATCTATCTGTTACTATTCGGTGCGGTGAATGGACGGAGAATCACCGTCGTCCAGTGGCGCCACCGCTTCAACACCGCCGCCACAAGATGCTTGGATTCACACTTACAATTCCTTCCTCCCTCTCTGGCACTCTCTCTCCCTCTCTCCTCAGGTTCCCCTCCAACTTCCCTTTCTAGGGTTTCCAACTTCTCCTCTTCAATTCTGAATCACTCATTCACTCTTTTTTTTTTTTTTTTTGGTGCAGTCTACCATTCCGATTACCATGTCGAGAGTGAACCAGGTCGATGCTGCAAGATTGGATGTGGAAATGTCCGCCATGTTGAAAGAGCAGCTTGTTAAAGTCTTCTCTTTAATGAAGGTAAGCTTTTGAATTTCCCTTTTTTTCTTTCACTTCATTTTCGAGGTTCTATGAACTTATGTCAAAGTTTTGTTCTTTGCTTGGGATTAGCCAGGAATGTTATTTCAGTATGAGGCAGAGCTTGATGCTTTCCTTGAGTTCCTTATTTGGCGCTTCTCCATTTGGGTAGATAAGCCTACTCCAGGGATTGCTCTCATGAACCTCAGGTACAGGAATGAGCGTGCAACCGAATCCAGACAAAAAGGTAACTTGCTCCCAATCTTATGCTTCTCATTACATATTCTATCAAGTTTTCTGGCAATAAGTTACCGGTTAACATGTACTTTCATTTGTGTGCATTTCCCCTGTAATGATAGTCGTTGATCTTCAATATATGTGGATCTTCAATACATCTGTACCATTTGACATCTGCACCTTAGAATTCACCTTTAATCGTATATTATGTTCATTCTCACAGAGTTCTTATAATGCTTATTCTATGATATACTTTTGCATGCAGTTAGAACTGGTTTGGAGGGACCAGGACTTACTGTAGCTCAGAAACTTTGGTATTGTATTGCCACTGTTGGCGGTCAGTATATTTGGGCTCGCCTACAATCTTTCTCCGCTTTTCGTAGATGGGGTGATACTGAGCAGGTATAGATTCTTTTATCTCTTCACTGCAATCTTGTTTTGAAAACCTGCGGATGGAGTTGTATTGCGATGAATCTAATTTATGTTTTATTCAGAGGTCATTAGCACAACGGATATGGATCTTGCTACAACGCATAGAAGGGATTTATAGAGCTGCTTCGTTTGGAAACTTGTTGATTTTTCTTTGTACTGGAAGGTAATTTTTTCAAGAACTTTACAATTGCGTCCAATTGGATGAGATTATCTCATGATTGATGAGTAATCTGGATCTCATCTTATTGTGTGCTATTGTGAAACAGATATAGAAATCTTATTGAAAGGGCCTTGCGAGCAAGGCTTGTATATGGGAGCCCGAATATGAACCGAGCTGTTAGCTTTGAGTATATGAACAGGCAACTGGTTTGGAATGAATTCTCGGTACGCTTTCTCCTCTGCTTCAATTCTATTCTCTATTTTTGAGTGGATATTGCATGTTAAATGAGATTTTTTCCTCTTGGTTTCTATTTGAGAAATGAGACAAATTAACGCGAAAGATGTGGATTGCTAGCTGATTGGACCATACTAGATCAAGGGTGCTGATTTCTACTTTCCAAATTTTCATATGATATAACTCTGCTTTCTTAAGAATATTATTTCTCCAATTTTGCACTTGGAAATCATAATTGATGACTCCCAGCACCTTAGAACAAGTTCTGTTTTTGAGGTGTGATGTTTACTCTGAGTTGAAGTTTCGAACAAGTGACTATGAAATGAAGTAATCACAAAGTATTTATTGTTTTGTGATAGCGAAAATCTAAGAAGTTACTTACAAATTATCATGTAATCATTCCCATTTCCACAAATTGTTAATTGGATAGATTTCATGATATAGTGAGTTAACATACACAAGGGTTTCAGTCTTTACCGAATATAAGATGGAAACTTACATTGGTATTGTACAAAGTACTTAAACTATATTTTCTGCATAATAATGCATCTTTTTAATTTTTATTTTTAAATGCTTCTGGATTTGCTACAAAATCAATTTGTGAGCTTGTTTTGTTCCTCATTTGTTTTAATGCTATGGTGTTTATGCGATGCTCTGATGGCAGGAAATGTTGTTGCTGCTTCTTCCTCTTCTCAACTCATCGTCTGTTAGAAATCTGTTTCGACCATTTTCTAAGGACAAATCTTCAAGTTCAGCAGAGGATGACACATTATGCCCCATATGCCGGGCTACTCCAACCATTCCTTTTGTTGCAATTCCTTGCCAGCATAGGTGAGTGATTGTCTAACATGTCTTAGTTATATCTATGATAGGAGAAGTGCTGAGCATAATTTATTGTTGATGGCAGATACTGTTACTACTGTCTTCGGACACGTTGCGCTGCCTCTCCATCATATAGGTGTTCGAGGTGCAGTGAGCCAGTTAGTGCTATGCAAAGGCATGGTGGGGGGCCGTCGGAATGATGATATTATGACAAAGGGAGCTGGCTTCCGATATCTCCATACAGAATTAGCAATATAAAATACTGCCTGAAATTGTGGCTGTATTCTTTTTTCATCTTCTGTTTTCTCCATTATTAATTCACATTTATTTGCAAAAGGAATCATATTCCTTATTAGTATGGGTTGAGTGGGGTGTATGAGCCCTTGCAGCAATGTCATGGTATATATAGATTATAGTGCAATAAACGAGTGGTCTTCTGCTTTCACATAACAAGGATCGCTCATCACTCAATAGCAAATAGCAATAGCAATGGGAAACTATATATTTTTTTTTTTTGGGAAAAAGTAATGGGAAGCTTTAAGAAGCACTTGTTTGACCCTTGAGCCCAAGCCCATGATATTGAATGGGTGCGGCTTGTGGAATGGCGCTTCCTTGAAACAAAAAAAAAAGGAAGGGTAAAGCATTACTTTAGTACTTAAGGTTTTGAAAGTTTTTATTTTTATTCTGGCAAGTTAATTTGTTTGGGTTTCAAAAATACCCTTTTTCTGTTCAAAGTAAAATCTTGTCCATAAAAAGTAGTAGCAGCTTGAATTATTTATCTGCTAGCTATCAAGTGTGCATGCCATGCATGCTGATATACATATACCTTTAAAATTCAACCTGTCAAATTCGGTCCAAATCCTTTTTAATCTTTCTTCTTTTTTCCCCCCTTTTTGTTGTTTCGTTCCATCATGGCCTCAAACAAACATTATGTATAAAAAACTTTCTGATGAATATTCTTGATTGGAAGACTAATATATAGTCATACTCATATATTTCAGTCATTGCAAGGCTTGCCGCTTATATGTTGAAATATTAGCAACCTCTAATCCTTTGCTGGCTATTTAAGATTCTTATTAACCCAAACTAAACATATGATTTTACACAGAAAGAGAGGATCGTTTACTTCCATTCATGGTTTTTGGTGAGAGGTGTAAATAAAAGTATGCAGTGGGAACCAAAAAGTACTTAGAAACATACACCACCATCGCCATGTGCTACGTACTATTTATTTGGCTTTTGGAAATGTAATTTTCTTTTTGTTGTTGCATTGCATTTCAGCCATTTTGGATTTTTAATTTGTTTGCTACTCGCTATACTGTACTCTCTAGCTGCGTGTGACTATAATATTATGCCACATTGAATACCTATCAAAATTGTTAATGTCACACATTAACAAATAACTAATCTAGAGTAATATATGGCTTAGGACTTAGTGTTGCCCCTATTGATGGGTCTTCCGTACAGCTTCGTTTTGGTGGTAACTGATAACTAAATGAGTTTCTTTTTATTATTTTCTGTTGCTGCATTGCCCAACAATTTCAACCTATACAGCATTATTTCTTATCTGGATTGCAAATCAAAGGGATATTAATGTAAAATTAATGGTTAAAGCGATTTCTACATGACAAGTCACTCTTGGTGAGTGTAGTATCAGATTCATTGAATGATACAGAAAATTAAAATAACTATTTTCATCATATCCTGCATGTGACTTTTTCATTTTAATATAATTATTATTGTGAGGTTATTGTCTATAATACTTTGTGGTGCTACTTAAATTAGAATCTTCAACATATCAAGTTGGTGTTACGGTGATTATATAAAATGATGCTCAAAACGCTATTATATATTTTTGTACTTTATTAGGTTAAAGTGGAGTATAATAATTATTCTTAATATTTTGCTGTCAAATTTCTAAGAGTAGATTCAGTTATTCTAAAAGTATTATAAAATGAAATATTTAACTACAATTTTATAAAAAATTAAATGTTTTATATTTTTATTATATTATACTATTTAATATATGTGCCTTTAAACACAAATTTTAGTTAAATATCATTATTATTATTGCAGCAGATAGGGAATAAAGAAAAGAAAGGCAGAAAGCATATATATGAATGTGAAGAGATATATTGATGCCATGAAATACCCTAAAATCCTAACCCTAGGTTTGGTAGCTAATTAGGTATACATATATAGAAAACAATCCCATGGAAGCAAGGATTGATGAGTAACCCCATTAATTTAATTAATTTAATTTATAGTCTAATTATTGTTAGTTAATTAAAACACATACATACAGTGGCCACCAGCTTTTGCCTTGTACTTTATAATAAAGCAAAAGCAGAAACAATAAAATAGAAAAGGAGGAAAGAGAAAGCAAGATAGATAGTATTGATGATGAGTTTGTTGAAGTAGTGATGATGAAGATGAAAGAATTGAAGACAAGTATTTGATTCATTGATTGATTTGAGTTGAATTGCAAATAATAATATGATGGGTGGTGGGAACCCTAATTTGTGGTGGAGCATGCAGCAGCATCCACCATCTGTGAATATCCCTCATCATCAACAACATCACTATCATCTTCTTCATGCCGGATCTACTTCTTCTACTTGTTCTTCTTCTTCTTCCACTGATCCCCCTCATCCTCATCATCAGTCATGGACCCAACTTCTTTTGTAATTAATAATCCTGGCTTCCTTTCCCTTCTTATATTTGACTGAATCCCACTTTAATTACTTGTTGTTTATTAATTGGTGCAGAAGTGGGCAAGAAGAGAAGCTGGGATTCAGTGAAGTTTCCCAAAGTGGCCATGGAGATGATGATTACTCTCACATGATGATGGGAACCGTTTCTTCTTCAGCTAGTTCTAGCAGCAGCTTGATGAGTAGTAACATCAACATGCTGGATTTCACTTATAACAAGCCACCACCACATGTAGCGCCCGATCAAAACTCCTCCGAGGTTGGTAATTTTATATATATATAATCGATAATGCTACACGTGCCACTGTACACAACATTTTCAACACAGAAAAATGTACGTAAACATCAGCACATGAATTTTATTTTTCTGTGCATGTTTACCTTTTTTCGTCTTGTGATACACCTAAATTAATTCTATATCGAAATCCAAAATTGCAAATGCAAATGAATGAATGAAATTTTGATGATGTTATGTTTGTATTTATGTGTAGTGTAATAGTAGAATTAGCAGGAGTAGTGTTGGAGTTTGTAATAGTAATAACAAGAATAAGAAGGGTAGTAGGGTTCAACAACATCTGAAGGTGAGAAAGGAGAAGCTTGGTGATAGAATCACAGCACTTCACCAGCTTGTTTCTCCATTTGGAAAGGTACATACATATTCAACATCTTCATTTGATCTTTCTTTGGCTTGATGCCCTTAATTAATTAATATCAGTTTTGATTTATTTGCAGACAGATACAGCTTCTGTGCTAATGGAAGCCATTGGATATATAGGATTCCTCCATGCTCAAATTCAGGCACTCACCTCTCCTTACTTGCACAACACCAATCCACAACAACACTCTCTAACTGATGTAACTACCTCTCTCTATATATCATTAATAATGCATGTATGTTTTATTATTAATTACTTGCTTTAATTTTTAATCATTAATTAAGCAGGTACAAGGAGTATTAGAAACAAATTGTGTATTTCCTGAGGACCCCGGTCAGGTATACCTTTCTTTTTCATTTATTATGATATTTGGATCCATCAATTCTTTTAAAGCTAACTATATAGTGAAAATTGAAAAGGCACATTATGTGTATATGTAGGTGTTGAATAATAATGAGCATGGTGGCCTCAAAAGAAAGGGAGGTCCAACTAGTGTACATCATGAAGTAGAAGATAGTAATAACAAAGACTTGTTCTTCTTCAAGACTAGAGGCTTCTGCTTGCTTCCAATATCATGCATCCAACATTTTGGAACTCCAAATGCTCCTGATTACTGCACATCACCATTTGCCACCGGATTTTAATTAATTAATTAACCAACTTCATCATCACTTAATCTCTTTTTTGTTTTGTCTAAGTCTGGATGAATGATACATATAACATCATGAACAATCAATCTGCAATCCTTGTGAAAAAGTAGCTTGATTGCTCAGGATGCTATATATATGTCCTTCATGTTAAGGGATGGAGTAATAGTAATCTCTCTAATCTAATTAGAAATTGAATAATTACATATTTGAGTTCACTTATATTATTTGTTATTAATATATTTTTATTTTATGTTGTACGTAGTTCATCATGTGTTTGTGAAACAAATTAAATGGTTAAGACTATACATAGCGGTTTACGTTTGAAAGAACCATACGAGCAACTTCATAATTAGAGAAAGGAAGAAACTTATGTATGTTTGCAAGTAAAAATATATATATTAGCTAATAATACACTATAAATCTACAATATGCTACTTATATTTATCTGAAAAATAAAACTTAACGAAATAATGGTCAGAACTGAAGATGATACATATAAGAGGTATTGATATGGATGGACATGGACCCCATCAACATTTCTCAAGTCTCAATAAGAGTGATACATAATTTGGAGCATCACTTTTTACGATTTAATAATAGCTAGGAATACTCGAGTGCTTGTATGCCCCATTTCTTCACATGCATGCTTTCATCATCCTGACGCTGCATCTTACATCATCAATCTTATATTAATTAAGCCCTAAATTTATTTTACTTCTATTATAATATAAGCAATAGCAATTGTTTAACCATATATCGAATAATTAGGGTTAACGTTCCTTGTTTCCTTCATTAATTAATTCCCACTTTGGAATGTAAAGCCAATGGGGTGGTGGCTGGTGACTACCTTTTATCCACTACTACCAAGAATAAAATAAAATAAAGAATTTGCATAGAATATATAAAGAAAATTGATTAGTTAGATGATTAATCGAATAGCTAAGCGCGGCCCATAATGATTGGCCTAAACATTCATATTTTATTACTCCCATTGCATTGAAAGCTAGCATATACACTTCGGATTCGGATTCGGATTCGGATTCGGATTTGAATTTTGTCTTGTGCATGCAGCAATCCAGGTCAATCATAAATTCTTAAATTAATCCTCAACATGTTGAATTGGGATATCTCTCTCAAAAAAAAAAAAAAAAAAGCTACTCATACACTTATAATTTCTTATGTGTAGTGATAAACACGAGCATCAAACCACGGAAAAAAGGAAGAAAGAACAACAAAGTAAACAATGTGATTCTTTTAATAATTTATTTGTTTCGTAATGGTATGGGCACACTCTAAAACAATGTTAACTAATTAATTCTGTATAGTTTATTTAACTTAATCATCATACTTTAAATAAGAAATAAATTAAAATTAGATGATGATTACTAATGTATTAGTGCTCGTGACTACTGATCTAGTAGAGCACTTTCAATGGTTGTTTAAAATCAAGGATTCTGAGTCCACTTTCTATCTTGTTTTATTTTTTCATAAAATTAGATGCTCCACTTTCTTTTCTTCTCTGCTTCTTCTCTTTTTCTTTAGATATGAGTATTTACACAAATTGATGTGTGCTTAGTTTATATTTGTAGAAGTACGTAGCATGAATTAAAAATGAAAAAATATATACTAATAAGTAATAACGGATATATATAATAAAACAAAATCAACCTAATCAACAACATGGCTACCTTTGCTTATTTTGGTGCTAACAATTTCTTGAGATGTGCAAGTCAATAAGTCATACATTTCAAACTTAGGTACCCACATCTTCCTTTCTTCAAAACCTAAACAATAGGTGCCACGTCAAAATATATACTAATGGAAAATTATCCGGTATGTCGCACCGTATTCTATCACTTTTTAGCCATTGATCTTAATTGATTTTAATTATAAAATCAATATTTAATTAAGATTAACTATTAAAAGCGCTGGAATATCGATATTCCGTAGTTTTAACGGCTTACAGGATAATCTTCCCCGTTAATAAGTCATGTTTTAGTATCAACTATCAAGTCATGCTTTTCTCAAATTTTCTTCGTGTCAATACTCAATGATGAAATTGATTGAATTTCTTCTGCTTTTTTATTTTTTTGTCGTAAATTTCTGAAAGTTTTATTGTTGACCCTTTTCCTTGGGCCTTAGGGCCCATTAATACATAAAAAAGTAATACGGGTTGAGCCCAAAAATAAATAGTATAGTCCACTGTGGGAAAGTGGAGATTTTTGGACCTACCGAAGGCAACAAGCTTCACCTTTGATGTGGTCCTATGCAAGATTTGCAAAATTGTTATAAAATGTTGTAAACCACATTTTGTTGTGATCATCCATCTTAAACAGACAAAGGTGCTAATTCCCTTGAATGAGATGAATTAGTATTTTATACAAAGGAGATAGAAGGAGATAAGCACTCTAAACTCCATTCAATTCGATTTAACTCATCTAATCTAATTAGTTATTATGTTGTAATGATTATAGCTACTGCTAGCTGGCTACACTGTAGGCTTTCTGTTTCTAGCTATCTGTATATATATATATACATACTACTGTGTCAGAGTAATAAAAAGATAATTAAATAAGATAAATTAAAATTGATGAAGTAGAACAGAAGAGAAAAATATGTATATTAATTCACCAAAAAATAAAATAAAAAGTGTCCGTACGACACACACATGGCATACCTCAAACCCTCAACATGTGGTAATTATTTATCATCATATGATGAGGAATTTAATAAAGTGATTAATTGGTCATTAGAGAGACAAATGCATTAATTGTCACACGAAACAATCATGCCCCCCATTAAAATAAAATTATACCAACATCTGCCACATATCTCTTGTCCAACTGTGGTAGATCAGTGATATATGATTATATGAATATGAATTGATCCCATAAAATCGGAATATATACATACAATGCTATTATTACTAATTGAGCTGGAGTTGGTATATGTTTTGCAAAGCAGAAAAAAATATATAGAATGAATCAGACTTGTGAAGAGCTATTGAATGACCTTTACTTAATTTACACAGCACACAGCACTCGCATTATATAATTACGATAATTCTACATATGCATACTGAAAAAAAATATATATATCAGCATATAAATTTTATTTTTTTTATGTTAATAATTATATTTTTTTTGTTATAAAATGATATATATGAAAATATATAATAATATATATATATATATATATTATAGAAACACATGTATAGTCCAATAATAATACCTAGGAAGAAGAAACCAAAGCATGACTCCTATATATAAGGTAAGGTAGTGGGTAGTGGCCATCTGATCCATCTTTGTATTTATTTATCTAAAATAAATAAAATAATTGAGTGATCTCTCCAGTGGAAAATGATTGAAAAATTGGACAAGTCCACTCTTAGGTTGCATTATATAGTAATGAATTCCTCGGGTATGAGTATGAGTATCAGTTGCCGCACGCAAAATAGTTTTACTTTGTCCAAACAACAATATTATTAATTAATTAGGTCTCCCATCAGCATGTGCATGAAACCATGATTTTCTAGCTACTTGGAATTCTTCACTGCTTTGTAATTTTCTTTATATATATAATATGTGTGTGTATGTCTGTAATGAGTAATAAGAAAAGATATAGAGATGGAGAAGGAAATGGAGGGTGCTTCTTTGGTTGAGGAGGAAATGAAGAAGAATGAGCAAAAACAAGAGCAGCAAGACAAGAAGGGTGGACTCATTACCATGCCTTTCATTATAGGTATGTATTAATTATTAATAATAATTGATAATAAGGTATAAGTTGCATTGCATTGAGTTAATTAAATTGCATGTTACAGGGAATGAAGCACTGGCAAAGCTAGCAAGTGTGGGGCTATTCCCAAACATGATTCTGTATTTGATTGGAGACTACAGACTCAGACTGGTTAAAGCAACAAAGATTATGTTCTTTTGGTTTGCTGCTACCAATTTTGCTCCTCTCTTTGGTGCTTTCCTTGCTGATTCTTATTTGGGTCGCTTCCTTGCCATTGCTTTTGGTTCAATTCTCACTTTCCTGGTACATATATATATATATTTTCTCATCACTACCCTATTCCATAATCCATGCATGCTTTTATATTATGAGGTTTTTTTTTTTTATTTTTTTTTTATTTTTTTTTTTTTAAAACTCAAATTCATCATGTATGTTACTTCATTCAATTGGTCAAAAGTAAAAGAGCACCTACTACATATACCACCACTTCACCAAATCTCACTTTAAATTTAAATGATAATTAAGTAATATATATATATATATATATATATATATATA